>CAUYRH010079460.1:0-12702 GCA_963574655.1 Perodicticus potto
AGGATGTTAACAAATGGAAAAACATACCATGCTCATGGCTGGGAAGAATCAACATTGTTAAAATGTCTATACTACCCAAAGCAATATATAATTTGCTCCTATTAAAGCAATATATAATTTGTTCCTTTTAAAGCTCCATTGTAGTATTTTAAAGATCTTGAAAAAATAATAGTTCGTTTCATATGGAATCAGAAAAAAACCTCGAATAGCCAAGGCATTACTCAGAAATAAAAACAAAGCAGGAGGAATCATGCTACCAGATCTGAGACTCTACTATAAATCGATAGTAATCAAAACAGCATGGTACTGGCACAAAAACAGAGAGGTAGATGTTTGGAACAGAATAGAGAACCATGAGATGAATCCAGCTACTTAGCGTTATTTGATCTTTGGCAAGCCAATTAAAAACATTCAGTGGGGAAAAGACTCTAACAAATGGTGCTGAGTGAACTGGCTGGCGGCCTGTAGAAGACTGAAACTGGACCCACACCTTTCGCCTTTAACTAACATAGACTCTCACTGGATTAAAGATCTAATCCTAAGACATGAAACTATAAAAATACTAGAAGAAAGTACAGGGAAAACTCTTGAAGGAATCAGCTTGGGAGTATATTTTATAAGGACGACTCCCCAGGCAATTGAAGCAGTTTATCAAAAAAACACTACTGGGACCTGATCAAAATAAAAAGCTTCTGCATAGCCAAAAACATAGTAAGTATAGCAAGCAGACAGCCCTCAGAATGAGAGAAAATATTTGCAGGTTATGCCTCCGACAAATGTTTAATAACCAGAATCCACAAAGAACTCTAATGTATAACAAGAAATGAACAACTGATCCCATCTCAGGGTGGGCAAAGGACTTGAAGAGAAACTTCCCTAAAGAAGACAGGCGCACAGCCTACAGACACATGAAAAAATGCTCACCATCTTTAATCATCGGAGAAATGCAAATCAAAATTACTTTGAGATATCACCTAACTCCAGTAAGATTAGCCCACATAACAAAATCCCCAAACCAGAGATGTTGGAGTGGATGTGGATAAAAGGGAAGACTTCTACACTGCTGGTGGGAATGCACACTAACACGTTCCTTTTGGAAGGATGTTTGGAGAGTACTTAGAGATCTAAAAATAGACTTGACATTCAATCCTATAATTCCTTCACTAGGTATATACCCAGAAGACCAAAAATCAAATTATAACAGAGACATCTGTACCAGAATGTTTATTGCAGCCCAATTCATAATTGCTAAGTCATGGAGGAAGCCCAAGTGCCCATTGACCCACGAATGGATTAATAAATTGTGGTACATGTATACCATGGAATACTATGGAGCCTTAAAGAAAGATGGAGACTTTACCTCTTTCATATTTACATGGACGCAGCTGGAACATATTCTTCTTAGTAAAGTATCTCAAGAATGGAAGAAAAAGTATCCACTATATTCAGCCCTACTATGAAGCTAATTTATAGGTTTCATATGAAGGCTATAACCCAACTATAGCACAAGAATATGGGGAAAGGGGCAACGGAGGGGAGGAGAGGGGGAAGGTTGGGGTGGAGGGAGGACAATTGGTGGGGTCACACCTATGGTACATCTTAGAAGGGTACAGGTGAAACTTACTAAATGCAGAATACAAATGTCTTCACACAATAACAAAGAAAATAGCCTGAAGGCTCTGTTAACCAGTTTGATGAAAACAGTTCAGATTGTATATGAAACCAGCACATTGTACCCCTTGACTGCACTAATGTACACAGCTATGATTTATAATAAAATAAAATATAAAAAAATCTTAAAAGTAAAGAAAAATTATAAAACTGAGCATGGAAGTATACAGAATGTATAATTAATAGAAATTTGTGATTAAATGGATGTGAAAACATTAAAGAAAGATGTATTTAAAATCATTTTTTACACATTCAGCTTGATTTAGAATATTCAAGGTAATATTAATCATTGAGGTTAAGACTGTTCAGGGAGGAACAAATTTTGGAGATGAAATAGGCCATGATGCTAAGTTCAATTTTGAGAATGTTGATTTCTTATAAATCTAGAGTATTAAAGTAAGGATATCTAACTAGCAATTTCATATAACGTCTGAATTCTGCAAAGAAATTTTGGCTTAAAATAATTACTTTAAAATTTTCAGACTATAAGAGTGAGATTGGAACCTATTTTCAAAACAGGTATAACCTGCAGAATTGTATGGATTGAACAACACAGATGGCTAACAGGAGACCCTAGAATGACTAAATTTTAGAAGGTTTGCAAAAAATAAATCTTACAAAGAATATTCCAAATGAATGACAAGAGTCTGGCAGATAAAAAATTATGGAAGATTAAAGTTGATTGTAACACTTAAGGTTACGTTTGGTTGCATAAAACAGAAAGCAGAAACAGCAGTGGCTTTAAACAAATATAAGTTTATTCATTACCTAAAAGATAATAGGTAATAAATACCTATTTATACTAGTCTTAGGCCAACTGGTATTGTTGCTCTGTAAAGTCTACATGTCCTAGAATCTTTCCAGATCTTTGATCTGCCATTTCTAATATGTAACAGTTACCCTCATGGTCCAAAATTATTTCCCTGAGGTCTAGATTTAGATATTACATCCTTTCCCATAGATCTTCAATGGCAGAAAACAAAATGAAAACCAGGAACCTATATGTTTTAGCTAGGACCAACTCTGCTGTACTCCCCTCATTTCCATTTGCACTCATAAAATGGACAACAGAACCCTGCTTGCCCAAATCAGAATGTCTCTACTCTCACAGTCACATTTTCTTCAATAGGAGTCCACATGGCTCCCAAGAGTTCCAAATCCTCCAAGCCTTATCCTCATGCTTCAAGTCTAAAGAGCTATGCAAGGTTTCCAGGTGGACAAAATACATAATTGGATCACTGTTGTCCCATAACATAAACTTGAAGCAATGTCAACGATAGGTGGGAGAGATTATAAGACCAGGTTGAAGGCCTTTATCCTATGCCATCTTGTACAAGTTTCACATATATTAAGGATCACCAATCATATTTTAAGACCATATATTAAGAAAATGAGCATCCAATCATATTTCTTGAAATGATTATAAACTTGGATCTTTTGATGAATTGTCTATTTAATGAAAAACTTACCTTGCCTCAAACACAGGAAGAAAGTTGACATTCTTTCAACAATACTGGACATACTTCAACCTTTATTTTTATCAGAAAATTAGGAGAGGACCAATTGAACCTCTCACTATATTGTGTCTGACTCATTTTTCTACTGGTCAAAGCATTTAGCTAGTTAAAATTGATGTAATCATTTCTCAGCAAATGCAGATATTGCTATAAATGTGCTGATTAAACTATGCCTGTTAAATGCCAAAGCTTATCACTTAGGTAAAGGAAGCTGAAAGCAGAAGTCTTAGTTTCATTTGAAATTAAAAAGAAAAGAAAGCTGTGAATATGGGTCTATATAACTTTAATAAAAAGCCCCAAGCCCACAATTAATGTGAGTCATTTGGGCTGTACTAGGAGAAATGCTACATAATAAATGAACAGCAATTCTGGAAAGCATTCAGGCCTTACTGATAAACTCTAAACCCCATTCTCAATGCAAAGCCCTAAGTTACCAATAGTGAGGTAGGAATCCCACTGGATGGTTGTTATTTTCAGATATATTTGAAATGACAGCGTTGCCTCCGGGGTTAACTAAAAAAACAGCAAATTGCTTGCCATCTTTCTTATCTTGGCAGAATGAAAGGGTATCTTTAGCTTAAAGACAAAGAGGAAAAAAAATTCATACAGAAGGGAAATATGAAGATTTTTAAACAAAAATACTATTTTGGAGTATAACACACTGCATTCTTGTATACCATCAATTTCTAGTTTAAACAATACTTCTTTTTATGAGACAAAGATGGCAGTCTAAAAGATATGAAGAAGAATAGGACATAGTTTTACTCCCAAGAAACCTGTGAACTAATGAGACAGACAGATAAAACCAATATATAATACCAGAAGGCCATAGGGGAAAAGAGGATGCTTGATCAGCCTGGAAGAAAGAAATCTAACTCAATTTGGTGCTGTCAAGAAGGCTTCCCAAAGGAAAAATTTTGAATAGCATTGATATATCACATAAGAGACTGAAGAATGTCAGGTAATTCAAAGTCACTAAAAGCAAAACAAAACACCTAAAAACTAATGATTTACTGAGAACTTACTATGTTCTTATCACTATTTTAGTGCCTTACCATGAGGTTTTTTAAAATTAATCCTAATGGGCAGGATTAATTCACTGTGGCTCAGTGAGTAAGGAAACAGACCCATACCAAGGGCGGAGGGTTCGAATCCGGCCCCAGCCAAACTGCAACAACAAACTAGCCAGGCGTTGTGGCAGGGGCCTATAGTCCCAGCTACTGGGGAGGCTGAGGCAAGAGAATCACCTAAGCCTAAGAGCTGGAGGTTGCTGTGAGCTGTAACACCATGGCACTCTACCGATGGAGACAAAGTGAGACTCTATCTCTAAAAAAAAAAAATTAATCCCAACATTTTGAGATATGCATTGTAATTTTTCTTATTTCATAGATGGATAAGCAGAAATTGATTAACTTATCTATTATCACACAGCTAATAATGAAAAGAAATTCTTCAAGTCCATTTTATTTGTTTTACAATAGGCAGTCTGCTAGGGATTCTACAAAACTCATTCCTTAATCCATTGGTAATAAATTTGTTCATTTGTCATTACAAAGACATACACACACATCAAACAACTTAAACCACTCTAAAATACCTATAGTTATATCAGTTATCACAGTGGTCTGAATGATACACATGTGGGATAAATACTTAGCCAATAGCTTTCTAAAATATATAGTCTTCTTTCGTTTTAGTTGTACCAGTATACCCTGAATTTTTTTTAACCTCACAGTTTCATAGCCTAGATCAGAGATGATTTTATATTTTTTATGTCCCACTCCAGAATTCCTACACATAAATAAGATAGATCTTAATTCTGATATTTTAAGAATAACCATGAATCTTCTATCTCCACTCCCTTGCACATAAAGAACAGAAATCCATTGCCCACTAAGTATAATTCAACAGGATCAATGGAAGAATTACTGATCTAAAGTCTGATATTTGTCCTACGGTACATGTACTCCTTTTCAACCAACTTACATGCCATTTATAAATCCACTTCACTATCCTTAATTCTTTTAAATACCTAACATCTCAAACAAAATCTCATCAACTCTAGAAGGTTCAATTACTCAACTTACGATTAATTTACCTCTTTTGTAAATCCTAATTTATTTTCTACTAAGGAGGGTTTTCCTACGGGATATACATTGTAAAGTATAATCAGGAAATACAAAGGATGCTGCCTGCTTGAATATTATAAACACTTTGGGGAAAAGAACTTTCTTTTTTATTTTTATCTAATTTTTGAACACCCAGTTATCATTTCCAGTTGCTGCCAAGAATTACCTAGTTTATAATAATGTATCTGTACCCATTCCCGATCTACTGAACTAAAGACTTTACTTTGAAGGGAAAAAAAATTTAGAGATTTGATATTTAATAGCATAGTATCCTTCCAACTCAATTTTAGCAGGCAGTAGCCATGGATATTTTGGGGGTTATTTGTTTGCTACCGCAATTATTAAAGAAAATACTATGGAAATTAAACTGCCATACTTTACACTACATGTTCATTTTCTGGTATCTCAGAATTCTATTTGTGAGTCTAATACTTCCCAGCATGTTAAACTGTAATTGCTTCTCAAAAGTGGAACAAAAAATAGCATTAATTGCACTCAAACACAATATTCAGTGCTGTATTATATTTCCATTTTCCAAGCACTTTACTTTAGAACTTTTAAATAATATTTTTTCAAAATATTTTAAAACTACTGACAAACAAGGCACAGTTTAAGCTCTTATGATTTACTAATTATTTTTTTCTCATAAAAACTATTTGCTTGATATTGTTATTATCCTTATTCATGTCTGATTAAGATTTACTCTAGTGGGAGTTAATAATTTATCTAGGATCATATAGTTAGTTAAGAGTTGGAGACAGATTTTTGAACTCAGAATTTGACTTCAATACCTGTATTTCAACCACTAAACTTTTTTGCTGCTTTCCTAGGTAAAATATTTGGTATTCATCAAGGTAATGTCAATTGGTTGATACCTTAAAGTGAACTCTTCAACTATGGTTGAATCATTTTGGCTATTCTTTTTAAAGTATATAAAATTATGCTTGACTTTTCCTAAGAACAATTTATCTAAATAAAAAAAAATTACCCCGAATAATGCTTATTCCATGTGAAAATTATGTAATTCTATAGGTATTTACTCAAGTATTTACTCTGGCTTCCTTGATTACTCAAAAGAGGGTCAAGAAAGTCCTGATGTGTAAAATTCTTGGAGATATTTAGCTTATACTCTTTTCAAGGGGCAGAAAGCCTCATGACTTAAGGAATCACTGCCCAACGTTTTAAGAGTCACATTAGCTGTGAGAAGCTATCTGAGGAAAACACATAAAATTTTATTTCCTGATAATAAAATACAACAAACTTTTCTTTTAAAGTAACAACAAAGCTAAAAAAATTCTATAATGTTGTTTCAAAATATAAAAAATATTTAGGAAAGTGAGTAAAAATTTCAAAGAGCAATACAAAATAGAATCAGAAAAAATTTGAGAAGGAGGTGACAGCCAGATAATGGGAGGATGTGAGAGGAGGCCTAACAAAATTCATGAAGTACTAGAAAGAAATCCAAATTGAGACTAGATTACTAGAAACACTAACGAAAAAAAAGAAAACTATGGAAACCTCATAAAAGCATTGAAGAAAGAAAAGAAAATGGAGAAAAGCAAAATCAAAGAGTAAATACGAAAGAAAATGATTATAAAGAAATCAAGCAAAGAACAATTATATATAAACACACACATATTGAAATCAGATTTTCCTGCAATAACATTTAATGCAAGAATAGAAACAAAACCCTATGATGCCCAAATAAGGATTTTAATCGTAAGAACTTATTGTAGTGAGTGACTTTCTATATTGTGAACTACTTAAAGTACTGTTTTTTGTTTGCTTGATATTATTTTTTACTTAATGTTTTCTTAATAAATAATCAAGGTTATAAAAATGTGTTTTCTTACTAATACATGTTTAAAATTGTTATTGTAATATAAGTACTATGTCTTACTAAATGAAATTGTGTGTGTATATACATGTATATGTATGTATATATATACATACATGATTTATTTATTTATTGGTTGATTGATTTAGAGACAGAGTCTCACTTTGTGGTGGTAACCATAGCTCACAGCAACCTCAAACTCTTGATCTATGCCATGGTATCATAGCTCACACCTTTGTCAACCTCAAACTCTTGGGGTCAAGTGATTCTCTTGCCTCAGACTCCCAAGTACCTGGGACTATAGGCACTCGCCACAGTGCTCGTCTATTTTTAGAGATGAGGTCTCACTCTTGGTCAGGCTCATCTCAAACCCATGAATTAGGCAATCCACCTCCTTGGCCTCCCAGAGTGCTAGGATTACAGGCATGAGTCACCACGCCTGGCCTATATATATGATTTAAATCACAACATTCAAATTATAACATCATTTTTTTACTCTATTTGAAGTAAAGTATATACATCTCTGAAAGACCATACAGAAATTTAGAGTTCCGGGTGGTGACTGCAAAGAAAAGTATTATATAATTAAATGTACATATAATCTCCCCTCTACCACACACAAATACACACATTCACACACACACAGACATACACAGGCACACTGATTTGGACCACAAATATGTTGAAGGAGAAAAAAATTATCAATTCGGACATTTTTCCTATATAATTTCCATGTGGGAGCTAACACTAAATTTTGTTTTCAAATTCTACCTACCTGTTCCTTAATCTGAACTGTTATCTTTACCATGAATATACTTTCTCCACTACCACTTTTT
The DNA here is from genome assembly GCA_963574655.1 of Perodicticus potto. NCBI lineage: Eukaryota > Metazoa > Chordata > Mammalia > Primates > Lorisidae > Perodicticus > Perodicticus potto. Next base: position 7,991 of record CAUYRH010079460.1, read on the forward strand.
GCATTAACAGAATGATGCTGCTTACTAGCTACTTGAACTTGAGCAATTAACCCACTGCTCTGTACTTTATATTCTGTCATAAAAAGTTCTAACTTGCCTATGATAATTTCCTTCTCTTTTTTGAGTGCTTCTATAATTTTTCTTGTTAAACATAATAGTTTTCAGTACTTTTTGGTACTATGTCGCTTATCTGTACTCTTTTTGCCACGTTTTCTAGTTGCCAACATACATATTTATCTTCTTACGCTAGATCCCCAAGCATAGATAACTGTCTTACTTCCTTATATCCCAAGAATAGCATCTTATGCTTAGCAGGTATTAAGAAAAAAGTTCTTCAATTAACATGAAATAAGGAATTCTGAATACTACGAAAATCTTCTTTTTATAACAACTGTAAAGCTGGCCAGAGTGATAAATATTTCCATTTGCATCCCCTAGTTCAAAAAATTTCCCCAGAATTGTCTTAGGATTTATGGTCACCAAGTTATAATTTTAGGTCATTTTGATCTCTCTTTATAATAAAATTCAGAAAAAATATATATATATTGACATACTGTCTCTCTAGTATTTTAGTGGCTTAAATACTAATTAACTAAGTTTCCATTTTCTCTACTATCTATCCTATTCAGAGATGAACAAATATTAAAATGATTATGAACATAATGGAAAATTATTCTACCGTTTGCACATTTTGGGATAAAAAGGCTAAAATTATTTAACTTGAATATTGGTAGACCATTGAAAATACTGCTTTAAGAAACACAATAATTAAATATATTTATTCTAATAAAAGTTTAAAATTTAAATGAAATATTAGAAAGCACCAAATAAAACATATCAAATATTAAATCCATAAATTTGGAATCCTATCCAATCTATATTCAATTGTCCACTTATATTTTTAGTTATTAATCTTTCCTCCCTTATTTACTTCTAAAAAAGTGACAGAAATGACTAATATAGTAGAAAGAATACAAAATTATATGTGAGTTGGTTAATGATCTTATAGCTAAAAAGAAAAATCAGAAAAATTACCTGAACTCCAATAGAAATAAAGTTGGCTAACTTCAAATTCAAGAACAGAAATCTTCCAATGTATCAACTATATTCAACTAATTAACATATAGATGTGCACATTTAAAAACATAGTCACTCAATGACAGCTTAGTAAAATATTATTATATATTATGTCAATTATTATTATATATTATAGAGATAAAGAGACTTCAATAAAAAGAAAAATGTACAATTAAATGTTAATTCATCATCTTTTGTTTTGACAATCAAGTGAAAAATCTGTCAATATCAATACCATTAATAACAAACTAAAATAATATTTTGTTTATGATAGGAATTTATGAGTAATCATTTAAGATATTTATTGAACTTATTAGTTTTAACATGCACTAACCTGATAGATTTTTGGAAATTTGTCTTGGTAACTAACTACTTACATAGTAAATAATTTAATTTTTAAAACAAGTCCCATATACAGGACTAACCTGTTAGAAAAATTGCAAAAAAATTTGCTTACATGAGATAAAAATATAAAATATTTACAAATGATTCTGAAAAGAACTTTTGTATTTAAAAAATTATAAAATGTTTCTGAAAGAATATGTAGTAAGCAGAGATTCATAATTCTTTCAAAGAAAGCTGAATATGGGTATGTTGTCAATTCTTCTTCCAGTAATTTAACAAAATGTTAAAGTGCAAATCTTTCTCTGGCAGTTTCTATTAAGGCACCAAAGGTCAAAATCATATTAATGTTTTCTAATTCTTCCACATTCAGCAAGGCTTTCAAGGGATGAGAATTAGGAAACTAAGAACATTCCTTAGAGAACACAGTTGGAATAAATGTTGTTGCTCTGGCTTGAATATCAGTCCACGCTGAAACTCATGTTAAAACTGAATCCCTAATGTGTCAGTATTGTAAACTGGGCCTATAAGAGGTGAATGGATCATATGGGCTTTGCTCCATGAAGAGATTAATTCATTGATGAATTAACAAGATTACTGGATTATTACAAGACTGACACTAGTGGCTTTATAAGAAGAGAGACTAGGGGTTAGTGTACTCAGGCCCTTGCTGTGTGGTGCCCTGCATTGCCTCAGAATTCTGCTGAGTATTCACCAACAAGAAGACCCTCACCAGACATAGCTACTTGACTATGAACTTCTCAGTCTCCATAACTATTTTTAAAAAGTTTTTCTTATAAATTACCCAGTTTCAGGTATTCTGTTATTAGTAACAAAAAAATAGAGTGAGACACTGTGTCATATTCTTCTTCATTCTACTGAGAGCAGAACGTAAGAGGACCTCTTGAAAAGTCTGGATATCCACTGGGGTGCAGGGGATACAGTGAACTGGTGGCTGCTTGAAGTGTAATCAGTTTAAAGGAAAGAGATTGTGCCAATTGGTTTATGAAGGCAAAACAGAGATTAAGGAGGATGGGATACAAGTGAAGACAACTACTACAAATATATTTATATTTTAAGGATTAAATAAAAAATATCAAGAGAGCTGGTCAAGTTCTAGATACTACCCAATATAACTTTCTGGAGGGTACAAGAAGATGAATACAAAAAATATTGAAGAAATAATCAGAGAGAGTGTTTTTTGTTTTACTTTTTTTTTTTTAATGAACAGAAAAAATAGTTTCCTGTTATACAAATACAAAATGAAAAGTTTTGGGTTTCTAGTCAATTAGGAAATAGTTTAGAAACTGCACTTCTCATCCTACCAAGAAAATGAAAATCAAACAGAAAATCAACTCTTCTGAAATCTAACGTAAAGTTGAGGTGGCAGGCAAACTGCTGTCCTGAAAACTGGAGACACATAAGAATACAGAGAATCACAGATGACTGAGGCAGAAGTCACTGCTGGAGCCAGCTGATGGTAGGAACATTTAAAGGACAACTGAATATAAGCTACAGACTATCTTGAGAAAAATAAATTCCTGTAGACCCAACATCAAAGTAATATGTATAGTAGCCTTACCAGGATAAAATTTGGAAAAATATATCGTATTTATTTTTTGTTTTTTGAGACAGAGTCTTACTATGTCGCCTTGGCAGAGTGCTGTGATATCACAGCTCACAGCAATCTCAAACTCTTGAGCCTAAGTGATTCTCCCAGGTCAGCCTCCCAAATAGCTGGGACTACAGGTGCCTGCCACAATGCCCAGCTATTTTTCTGTTGTTGTTGCAGTTGTCGTTGTTTGGCAGGCCCAGGCCGGGTTTGAACCCACCAGCCCCGGTGCATGTTGCTAGTGCTCTAGCTGCTGAGATATAGGCACCAAGTCTGTCATTGTATTTTGAGACAGAGCCTCAAACTGTAGCCCTGGGTAGAGTGCAGTAGCATGACAGCTCACAGCAACCTCCAACTCCTCGCTCAAGCGATTCTTTTGTCTCAGCCTCCCAAATAGTTGGGACTACAGGCGCCTGCCACAACACCTGGATATGTATATATATTTTTGGTTGTAGTTGCCATTGTTGTTTGGCAGGCTTGGGCTGTATTCAAACCCACCAGCTGTGGTATTATGTGGCTGGCGCCTTAGCCGTTTGAGCTACAGGTACCAAGCCCATGTCCTTGTATTTCTTAAATAGTGAGGGGAAAAGTACTTATTTTGAAAAGTGCCAAAAGTGTTCTTCTCCCTTCAAGGAAAAGAAACCATTTTACTAGTACCTAAACAACAGTTTCACAATAACCTAACATACCTGGAGGAGGGCAAATAATAACAACAAGAGATTATAGCAGAAAGAATTGCAAAGCTCACACCCTACTTAAGGAGTTGTCTCTAAGATAACAGGGAGTCAAGAATAAAAGCACTACAGGATCTTAGACTAATTTGTCCAGCTACATCAAACAATAAGCATAGCCTAACTCTTAGCTAAATAAATATCCCACTAAATACTTACTTAAAGCAGTTTCTTTCGTGTGGCCCATTATATCCAATGTATAACAAAAATTTTTGAAACATACTAAAAGACAATAAATAAATAAATAAATAAATAAATAAATAAATAAATAAAAGTCTGACGGGACAGAGAAACAATCAGAAGCCAACTCAGACATGGCATAGATGTTGGAATTATCAGATCCTGAATTCAAAATAACCATGGATAATATGCTTTAACAAATATAAAAAAATGGACAGGGGTGGCGCCTGTGGCTCAGCGAGTAGGGAGCCGGCCCCATAACCGAGGGTGGTGGGTTCAAACCTGGCCCCTGCCGAACTGCAAATAAAAAAATAGCCAGGCTTGAGGTGGGCACCTGTAGTCCCAGCTACTCGGGAGGCTGAGGCAAGAGAATCACCTAAGCCCAGGAGTTGGAGGTTGCTGTGAGCTGTGTGACTCCACAGCACTCTACTGAGGGCAATAAAATGAGACCATATCTCTACCCAAAAAAAAAAAAAAAAAGACATCATGCAAAATATTATCATTCTAGTTTATTACACTAAAGATGTTGACAGCTTTTTATTCATTTATCTAAAAAAAATTTTAATAGGTACTGTATATTTTTCTTTTTATTAAAATCTTTTTTTTTTTTTTTTTTGAGACAGAGCCTCAAGCTGTCACCTTGGATAGAGTGCTGTGGCATCACAGCTCACAGAAACCTCCAATTCCTGGGCTCAAGCGAGTCTCCTGCCTCAGTCTCCCAAGTAGCTGGGACTACAGGCGCCTGCCACAATGCCGGGCCATTTTTTTTG
>CAUYRH010079465.1:0-41179 GCA_963574655.1 Perodicticus potto
TTGTTGGAGGCATCACCTGCAAATATTTTCTCCCATTCTGAGGGCTGTCTGCCTGCTACACTTACTGTGTTCTTAGTAGTGCAGAAGCTTTTTAGTTTGATCAGGTCCCAGTAATGTATTTTTGATACTGCTTCAAATGCCTGGGGAGTCCTCCTCATAAAAAATTCACCCAGGCCAATTCCTTCAAGAGTTTTCCCTGCACTTTCTTCTAGTATTCTTATAGTTTCATGTCTTAAGTTTAAATCTTTGATCCAGTGTGGGGAAAAGATTCCCTATTTAACAAATGGTGCTGGGTGAACAGGCTGGTGACCTGTAGAAGATTGAAACTGGACCCACACCTTTCACCATTAACTATGTTAGTTTGTTTCTGGTTTTTCTACTTTCACCAGAATACAAATTTACTACAACTTTCACATTGTTATGGTTTGTAGTAGGTTTTTAAAATTATGGTTGGTTTGTAGTAGGTTTTTAAAATTAGTCATTCAACAAGTATTTACTGGGTCTGCCCAGCATTTAGTTCATGATAGAATCTGTAAGAAATTAAAAAAAAAAAAAGAAAGAAAGCAAAAGCATAAAAAATTAAGTAACAAAATAACATTCAACATGCAAACTACTGTTGAGGCAGGATGGCAGACTAAGCACAAACATTTACCTTCCTCCCTCCCAAATCACACTGAAATAAATTTTTTAAATGTAGAAAGAGAATATAATAAACAAAAAATGAATGAGGTAGGAAGTAGAATGGCCAGGAAAGTACGAGTGTTCTTCTACAGTGTTTAATGAGTTTAGAGAAGATAGGATGCAGATGGGATTATTGTGATGGAGAAGATACAGACTGTGGAGAGACAGGAGAGGGCTACACGGGTGGGTCTGTTTTGCCTGGGGAGAACCCAAAAGCTTTAATAATACAGGCTGAAGATGGGGCAGGAGTTCGTTGTAGGACAGTCCTGAGGATATTTCATTAAAAGACTTACTATAGAACAACTGAGTAAACCCCTCCCACATTTTCATTTTCAGACAACTGGAAGAGATGCCATTATGATATAGGCTGAAACAACTTATCACTAAGGAACTTGAAGGATTTCTCTGGGAAGTGCCATATTCCAAAGAAAAAAAATCACCAATTTGCCCACTACACAGCACACATTAAATCAAACCTGTTTACCAGTCAGTATATTTACCCAAGTACACATAGTTTATGTTCAAAATTCTCATTTAGGGGAAATACATGCATCCAATGGCAAAGGAAAGCCATGCCAGCAAGTTATGTTGCTTCCCCATTAACATGGTGGAGTGAACCACCATGGATTACCAGACATTTGAGGAAAATCAATAGCACAAGAGAAATTCCAAGAAATATTTTACCATTATTTTAACATTCTTCTGTGTTGAGAGGGCTGGGGGTAATTAGAGAACTAAAGCTAAGAGAAATCCAAAATATAATTACTAAAATTAAAATTCAATGAAAGAGCTATAAGAGAAAGTTTAAAAAACACAAAATGAAGAGACAGTAAATTTAAAAGTTAAAATAGGTATAAATATAGACATTTTAGCTTTTATTCATTAGTAAAAAATGTCCAGAATATAATTTCTTTAAACTACAAGACCTGCAAAGAGGCAGGAAACTCATGACAAAGAAAACATATACTCAATAGAAGCAGGTAACATTTGACCCAGTTACTGGAATTAGGAGACAAGGATTTGAAGGGATCTATTATAATTACATTAAAGAACTGACAGAAATAGACACAATGGTTGAAAAGATGAGATATTCAGAAGATAAACAGAAACTGAAGAAGAACTAATGAGAAATTCTAGAACTAAAAAGATATTATCTAAATTTTTAAAAAATTCTTAGGATGGACTTCTGATTTTACATTGCAGAATAAAAGAGTAATAAACTTGGAGGGATTAGTAAAAGTACTCAAGTTAAACTGACCGTAGATTTAAAACATAGATTAATAACATTCCAAGTAACAAATGAACAAATATACCTAGTAAGGAATAAACATATTAACAAACAGTGAAAATATCAATCTATGTATTATAAAAGAGAAGTATAGTTTATATGGTTTAGTAAATTAAATTAGGCCAAATCATAGAGGACTTTTAATGGCAGCTGCTGAGTTGGGATATAATTATGTAAAAGTCACATTTCCCCAACTATGTTCTATGCCTGCAGTCCCCAACCCCCAAACCACAGACTGGTACAAGTCTGCAGCCTGTTAAGAGCCAGCCCCAGAGCTGCACTCCCCCAACACCCACCTACCCAACTTCTGCCACCTGTGAAAATATTGTCTTCCAAGGCCCTTGGGAACCAGTCACACAGCAGGAGGTAAGAGGCAGGCAATCAAGTGAAGCACCTTCATCTACAATTAAAGCAACCAGCCACTCCCTCAGAGGAACACCCCAACACTATAATGTTTGGAGCATTTACTCTAAGTGAGGAACAATTCTAAGAATTTAATATACATGATTATATCTCCTTTGATCAGCAGATCAACTTTAGAAGGCAGATTCTATGATTAACTTCATTTTATAGATACAATAACTGATAACCAGACAGATTAGGTAACTTGCCCAAGGTACATTTGCTAATAAACTATGGAACTAAGGTTTGAAACCCAGTATTTTGGTTCCAGAGTGGAACTTGGAAGTTAAAAGTTCCATTAAAGTTTTCTTTTTTTTTTTCCATTAAAGCTTTCTAAGACACACATTGTGCTTCAGAAAAATTAATCATATCCATCAACAGTATTGATTTTGCCTATTTTTCTTCCCACATCATATTATATACCATTATTAGGGTTAATCACATATCATATATCACATAGTGGTCCATTTAAGATTTCAATTATATGTATATTACAACTTTTGTAATTGTCCTGACGTTCTTGCATAGAGTCTCACTTTACCTCAGTAGAGTGCCGTGGCATCACACAGCTCACTTTTTTTTTTATTTTTTTCTCTTAAAAGAATTTAGGAAGTTTCTATTGACACTTCTTCCAGCTCACTGAGTCTTCCCTTGATTATATTCAGTCTACTGATGAGCAAATCAAAGTTATTAATCATTTATAGCATTTCCTTTGATTCCCATCTGAAAATTCCAAAATCTCTGCCACATCTGATCCTGATGGTGCTTTGCATCATCAGAGGAGAACAGTTGTACCACATCAGTGATCTGTTTTGAACTGAGAAAAAAGACCATAGATGAGAAGGAACTGGCATTGAAACTCTGGCAACATGAAAAAACAGAGACTGTCTCAAAACCCCCCAAAGGATCACAATACCTCTCCAGCAATGAACTCCAACCAAAAAGAAATTGTTGAAATGATAGATCACAGAATTGAGGCAATGGCAGAAAATCATCTCAAAAAAACAAAAAGAAATAATTCAGGGCATAAACAAAAAATTTTCTAAAAAGATAGATAACATCAGTTAAGAAATGAAAGTCATGTAGAGAATTTCAAAATACAGCAGAAGGTTTTAACAACAGGGTAGACCAAGCAGAAGAAAGAATTGCAGAGCCTGAAGACAAGAAATTTGAAGTTACCCAATCAGTGAAAGTGTAGGAAAAAAGAGCAAAGATGAATGAATACTCATTGCAAGAAATATGGGATAATGCAAAAAGAACAAATGTAAAAATTACAGGTATCCCTGCATGATAAGAAGAGAAAGCAATAAGCAAGGGAGACCTATTTGAGAGAATAATAGAGGAAAACTTCCCTGGTACCACAAAAAGTTTAGATATCCAAATACAAGATGGTCATCAAACACACGGATGATTCCTAGCAAATAGGATGTCAAAAGACATATAAGCATCAGCCTGACTAAAGTCAAAGTGAAATAGACTATCCTACAAGCTGCAAGATGAAAGTGATACGTTACTTAAGAAAACTCATCAGACTAACAGTAAACATCTCAGCTCTTACCTTTCAAACCAAAAGGAATTGGGGTCCCATTTTTTGTCTCTTTAACAGAACAACCACAGCCAATAATTTTGTATCCTGCAAAACTAAGTTTCATAAATGAAGGAGAAAATAAATCTTTCCCAGAAAAGCAAACATTAGTAGAATTTGTCACCACTGGAGTTGCCCTATAGGAAATGCTTAAATGTGCTTTATACATGGAAAAGAACAAATGATACCCATCATGTAAAAATACCTGAAATTAAAGCTCATAACTTTTACAAAACAATAATACAATGGATAAAACAAAGCAATTTGATGAACAGAACAGTATCACACATATCAGTGATAACATTAAATATAAATGGTCCTATTGCTCAACTGAAAAGATATAGACTGGCTGAATGGATGAACAAACATACTCCAAGAATCTGCTATAGCCAAGAAACCATCTAAATCACAAAAATACTGATAGATTCAAGGTACAAAATAGAAACTGGAGTAAGCAAGAATAGCTATTCTCATATCAGATAAGACAGACTTCATATCAACAATGTAAAAAAAAAAGACAGTCATTACATAATGATAAAGGGAGCAATTCAGGAAAAAGATATAACAATCATAAACATTTGTGCACCTAACACAGGAGCTCCCAGATTCATAAATCAAATAAGCAAAGAAATAACACCATCATAATTTCTGGGGACTTCACAACACTCTACTGACAGAACTGGACGAGTCACGAGTCATGGACACAGAAGATAAACAGAGAAACACTAGACTTAAACAGAACTCTAGAAAAAAATGAACCTAGCATAAATCTACAGAATATTCTGTACAAAGATTACAAAATATACATTCTTCTCATCAGCACATGGGACATTTTCCAAGATAGATCATATGTTAGCCCAAAAAACAATCCTCAGCAAATTTAGAAAAATCAAAATCATTCCATATGTCTTCTTGTAAAACAATGGAATACAACCAGAAATCATCTCCAAGAGAAACTCTCAAATATGTACTGTCATGAAAATTAAACAACTTCCTGCTTAATAACCATTGGGCCAATGACAAAATTAAGGTGGAAATCAAAATATTTTATGTACTAAATGACAAACATCCAAAAATTCATGAGATCTAACAAAAGCAGTGCTAAGGGAGAAGTTTATAGTTTTAAATGCTTACATCAAAAAAAGAGAAAGATGACAAATTATTAATAACAAACCTCATTTCATACCTCAAGGGCAAAGAAAAAGATGAGCTAAGCAAACCCAAAGCTAGCAGAAGGAAACAAATAACAAAGCTCAGAGCAAAACTAAATGAAATGAAAACTTTAAAAAAGATACAAACTTTCCGTGAAACAAAAGGTGGTTCTTTGAAACGGCAAAATTGATAGACTCCTAGGCAGATTAACCAGAAATGGAAGAGAAATGACCCAAAAGAGATCAGTCAGAAATGAATAAGTAGACATTACAACTAATACCACAGAAATACAATATACCCTCCATGACTACTACTATGAAAACCTCTACACAGGGCAGCACCTGTGGCTCAAAGGAGTAGGGTGCTGGCCCCATATACTGGAGGTGGCAGGTTCAAATCCAGCCCAGGCCAAAAACTGCAAAAAAAAAAAAAAAAATCTCTACACACTCAAACTAGAAAATCTAGAGGGAATGAAAAACTTTTTGGAAACTCATACTCTCTCAAGCCCAAATCAGGAAGAAATAGAAATCATGAACAGACCAATAATGAGTAATGAAACTGAAACAATAACTAAAATTCTCCCAATTATAAAAAGTCCCAAATGAGAGATTCACAGCTGAATTCTGCCAGCTATACAAAGAAGAATTGGCATCCATTCTCCTGAAACTGTTCCATAACATTGAGGAGGAGGTAATCCTCCCTAATTAATTCTACAAAGCCAGTGCCACCCTAATACCAAAGCCAGGAAAAGATACAACAACAAAATAAAGAAAACTACAGAACACTAACCCTTATGAACATAGATCCAAAAATCTTCAACAAAATATTAGCAAACCAAATTCAACAGAATGTCATGGAAATAATCCAACACAATCAAGTGAGATTCATTCCAGGGATGTAAGGATGGTTCAATATATGCAAATAAATAAGTGGGATATGCCACATAAACAGAATTAAAAACCAAGACCATTTGCTCATCTCAACAGATACAGAAAAAACATCCAAAAAAATCCAACACCCATTCATGATTTTAAAAAAAACTCTCAATAAACTAGGCATAGAAGGAACATATGCACATCTAAGATCATACTGAATGAAGAAAAGCTGAAAGCATTTTAATCAAAATAATACTGCAGTCCTCACCAGAGCAATCAGAAAGAGAAAGAAATACAGGGAATCAAAATCAGTTAAGGGGAGATCAAACTATCCTTACTTGCCAACAATATGATCTAGTACTTAAGAAACCAAAAAACAACCAAAAGACTTCTAGAATTGATAAATAAATTCAGTAAAGTTTCAGGCTATAATATTAATCAACAGCATTTCTATATACTAATAACAACGAAGCTGAGAATCAAACTAATAACTCAATATAATTTATAGTAGCTACAAGGAAAATTATTAAAATACCTAGCAATATACTTAATCAAGGAGGTGAAAGATTTCTACAACAACTAAAAAGCACTGATGAAAGGAATCATAGATGATACAAACAAATGGAAAAACATTCCAGGCTTATGGATTGAAAGAATCAACTTAGTTAAAATGGTCATTTCTCACAGATCTAGGAAAAATGATCCTAAACTTTATATGGAATATCACAAATAGCCAATGTAATCCTTAGCAAAAAGAATAAATCTGTAGTCATCCCATTACCTGACTTCAAATTACATAATACTATAAGGACAAGACTATGTTAACCAAAACAGCATGGTACTGGTATAAAGGTAAACACATAGACCAATGGAACAGAATAGAGAACCCAAAAATAAACCATATAGCTTCAACCAAATGATTTGTCACAAGGCAGACAAAACATAAACTGGCAAAAGGACACTATTCAATAATAATGGTGCTAGGGAAACGAGATAACCACATCCAGATGAATGAAACTAAATCTCTCTTACCATATACAAAATCAACCCAAGATGGATTGAGGACTTATGTATAAGACCTGAAACCATAAAAATTGTGAAATAAAATCCTAGAAAACTTCTAGAAGAGTAAAAATTCTTCTGGACATTGGCCTAGGCAAAGAATTTATAAGTAAAACCTCAAAAGCAAATACAGCAACAACAAAAATAAATAAATGGGACTTAGTTCAACCAAAAAGTTTCTGCATAGCAAAGGAAGTAATCAAAAGAGAAAATAGATAATCTACAGGATGGGAGAAAATATTCACAAACTATGCAATAAAGGGCTAATATTCAGAATCTACAAATAACTCATACAAAACAGCAAGAAGAAAACAAATAACCCATCAAAAAGTGGGCAAAACCATGAACAGACTCTTCTCAAGAAAAACAGACAAATGGCCAAGAAACATTTTTTAAAAAGCTCAACCTCACTAATTATTAAGAAACTGAAAATTAAACCAGCAATGAGATACCAGCTTTCTGTCAGATCATCATTATTAAAAGGTAAAAAAAAATAATAGATGTTGACATTGTTGCAGTAAAAAGGGAATGCTTATACACTCCTGGTGAAAACAGAAACTTGTACAGCTGCTATAGAGTAATACGGAGATTCCACAAACAACTAAAAGTAGACCTACCATTCAATCCAGTAACCCTACTACTGGAATGAGTGGACAAAACATTTTATGAAAAAAGACACCTATATCCAAATGTTTATGAAAGCATAATTCACAACAGCAAAGATACAGAATCAACCTAAGTGCCCATCAATTGGTAAGTGGATAAGGAAAATATGAGAGAAAGATATATATACATATATGTAATATAAAAAATACATACCATAGAATACTATTAAGCCAAAAAAGGAATAAAATAATGTCTTCTGCAGCAACTTGGATAGAATTGGAGACCAAAGTGAATAATTTTAGGAAGAGAAAAACAGCATGTGTTCTCACTTATTAGTGGGAGCTAAATGAAAGACATATAGTAGAACCTACACCGTTGAGCATCTTCCTACAATTGACTACCTTTCGTTGACCTAATTTTCATAGACCACACATGCACCACATGTACATATCAGGAGAGTGAGCCTAATTACTTATGCTAACCACCTCCATATCTTGACTAGTTTGTTACAGTCCCTTGGGTGGTCAACTTACAGAAGTTCTACTGTATATCATCATAGAGAGCAGTAATGGAATTGAAAACTAAGAAGGGGAGAGTTGGAGGAGGATAAGGAATAAAAATCTACCTACTGAGTACAATGTACATTATTCTGGTGATGGGTACACTGAAAGCATTGACTTCAGCATGATATGATTTATCTACATAACAAAAAACACTTGTACTCCCTAAATTTTTTAAGTAAAAAAAAGAAAAGGAAAAGCTCAAAAAAGAGAATAATGTGAACACTTGTTATGTAGTTTTTCTTTTTTAAATTTATTACATAATGTATACCTATAGTGATTCATTCATTTTATTTTTTGGTAATGCTTTTGCATTTGTTTTGACAAAACAGAAAAGGTTTTAATAAACTCTTTATGGAGCAGTTAGCTCAAGAAATGTATGTTAAATAAAAAAATTAACCAAAATATTTTCTTTTCTCTAGAAAGCTGATAATACATATGTAACTGCCACAAAGTATTTTTCAACATTTGCCATCCTCTGACATGGCCATTTTTAAGCACATAAAATGTGAAGGCACAAATATGCTAAAGAAGGATCAGAATGTGTTTTAAACTTAAGATTTAACAGGTAATTGCAGAAGGCATTTTTGCATCAATTAAACCAAAAAGTTTCTGCATAGTAAAGGAAGTAATCAAAAGAGAAAACAGATAATCTACAGATGAGAGAAAATATTCATAAACCATATATGCAGCAAAAGACTAATATTCAGAATCTACAAATAAACAAAACAGCAAGAAGAAAACAAATAATCCACATGGATCATGATTTTTTAATGAACTCAAATATGATTTTCAAAATTATTTTGTCCATTTTTAACTCTAATTTTTTCATTATACAAATCAAAATTGAAGTGATAGCTATTAAATGTTAGTTCCATTAACCATGACAAGAATTTGCAAATGGTTAAATATTTCCAATTTTATAACAATTCCATCAGTTCCTTTGAATAAAAAAGTTAATTCCAATAGTGTTTGTTTTTTAATCTACTTCATGGATTGAAATCAAAGACTCTGGATCTTCATTCTGTCAAAGTGAAATATCTGACATTATTGTGAATATTCATATAACAGTTTAAAAATTCAATGTTGAAGATTAAATTATTTGTTTAGTGATGATAATATAAATTTTGGTAAAGCACAATGACAGGATAAAAAGAGTAATTTTGCTAATTTAAGAAAGCTCATAGTTGGAGTTGATTGTGCTGCACATAATATATATTTATGTCCAAACAAGCTGTGATATTCTGCCAAATTAAACAGAAACTTTAGTTGTCAAAATGTGTAAAAATGTATATAGAGAAACATTAAATATAATAATCTAAAAGAATTATTGTGAAAAGCTATTGTTAACTTTTTAAATATATATGCTTTAGTATGACAATAGGTGTTTTCTTTCTTTGTTACTCAATTGGCTTTCTCCCCCACCAGGCAAATATTGTTTACTTATTTATTTTTTATTTTAATTTTCAAAAAGGAATATCCATCACTTCAAATGTGTACCTTGTTTGTACTGGGAACATTGTAATTCTTCTCTCCTAGCTATTTTGATAACCATAATTTTCCTACTGTACTATCAAATACCAAAATTCGTTCCTGCCAACTGTATTTTTGTACCCCTTAACCAACTTATCATATCACCTTTCTCCTTCTTTCTTTGCAGGTTCTGGTTAATCACAATACTCTCTATTTCCATGAATACACTATTTTAGCTCCCATATATGAATGAGAACCTGCAATATTTGTCTTTCTGTGCCTGGAATATTTTGAGGAATATTTGAGTCTCTGAACAACTTCTCTGTGAATACTGATAAATCACTCTTTGTTCTATAACGGTAATAAACTTTTATAAGTAAGTACTTTAAATTTAGGTGGCATTTTTATGCAATATGTTTGAAATATTTTAAATAAAGTCATCAGTGGGGAGGAAAAAGGACTTGGCATTCACAACCACAGTGCCTTGGGAATTTGGCTAGCACCTACCAAGCTTTCCACCCTAACACTCATGTGTGAGTTGGCCAGAAACCTAAAGAGGAGATGCAGGGATCCATGTAGTCCCAAGTCTGAACCTGACAGCCCACCCAGATGGCACTGCAGCATGCACAGGAAGGAGGCTTAGACAATGTTCAGGAAAAGGCTTTCTGTAGAGGAGGCCACTGCAACCAGGTCTGAGCTCAAGACACCCTGCTCAGATGATGTAGCTGTCCCCCCTGGCCAGTCCCCAGCACTGCAGACAGACTTAGGACATTTGAGGATGGCACTATGAAGCTCAAGACTCCTTGAAACACAGATAGTTGACTGATCTGATTTAAAGGCTGCTTTATCCCCTGCCCTGGAAGCACCCTAAGCCACAAGGGACAGAGGCAAGATGGCCAACTGGAGCCAGCTTTCCACAGAGGCTCCCATCCAGAAGGAGAGTTAAAGGACAGAAATTTACCAAGTAAGCTGATGGTTTGGAGCTGAGCCAAGAGAGAAAGTTGAAGAACACACATCAACCCTCCTGAGGCAAGCTGTGATCCCAAGGAAACAAACAATAGGTACAAAATCCATCACCAAGCAACAGGGGTCCCCTCCCCCATGAGAACGGATAGCAGTATACTTTCTACAAACAAGTCAGCAGAGTTCAGATATCCTCCTATTTTATCCCACAGGACAGACCATCTAAAAACTGGAACTCCTTCCCCAGAGTGGATGTACTAGTGGGCCAAGGCACTCTCCCACCAGGCATAAAAGTGTATAAAACTTTATATATTCTCTCCCTGCAATTCTGAACTCCCAGCACTCCCTTCCACTCTCACCCCAAGGTCTGGAAGCCTGTCCCCCATGGAGTCCAGATTCTTGGGCATTTTCCTGAGAGGTGTGGACAAGGTGTGGGCTCTTACAAGTCAGTGCTGATTCTGCAGCACAGGTGTAAGAACAGACGGTGGACTGGGGAAGCCATATGGGAGAGAGAGAGGCAGTGCCCCATGGCACAGAGCAGCAGCAGCAGCAACAGGAACAATAGGGCTCACACCCCTGGGGATATTTTGGAGAGATACTTCCCACCTCTCTGGGCAATCAGAGGAAGCAGAGTATCTTCTCCAGTGACAGCCACTGGCAGAACAGATCTGGGATGGAAACACAGACCCCATAAGCACAAAGGGTACGCCTGAGTCAGTACCTGCCTGGGCAGGGCACGGCAGGAACAGAGACTAGAATATGTGACACAGATACAGCATACTCCCATGGGAGAGCTGAGTCAGAAGGACTGCTTTAGTGAGCCTAAGAAGCACCTGGCCCCCAGGGTATCATAGCTGAGATAAAAACAGGTGGGACAACTGCACCAGCCCAGAAAGAGGCAAGAATTGAGAGCTGAGCATGAGGTCTAAATGTGCCCACCCTAACACAGAGTATGGCAAAGACAGAGATGCCAGCTTCAGGCAGCAGTACAGGGCAGGGCTGAGTCGCAGTTTCTGTGAACTCAAACAATGAGTGGCCCGCAAAGAAATATAGCCAGATACAAACACAAATTCTGCGAAAATATAAGTGTCTGCAACATCAATCAGGGGCAGGGCTGGAACTGAGTGAACCACCCCAGCTTCCATTAAGCACTCGAGGTTTTCAGGCCTCAGCTCCCCCTGCTGGATGGTGGCAGAGTATGACGGCCTGGCTGAGGAGACATAGATCTCCCTCTGAGTCAGGCAGGCACAAACCTCTGGAGCATTTGCTGATTGGAGGGAACTGGGTCACAGCCCTGAGGGGTTATCAGTGACTGGATGTGACAGAGGTGCAAGGTGGGGAAGGAGGCATCAACCTTCCCAGACTAATTCATTTGCTAGGTGGGTCCTTCTGACTCCACAGAGCAGTGGAGCAAGTCATACTTGAGCTGCCAGCAGACCTCTGCCATCTAGTATCCAGAGACCTTTTGAACTCTCCCACTTGACACTGGGTGCTGACTGGGACAATTGATTTGGAACTCTTGGACTTGGCCAACCACCCAAGGACTATCCAAAGTGGTACCCTGGGTGCGTGGTTGTGGGAAGGTTTGATTTTCCTTTTCCAGTTGTTGCCCAGTGGGGCGGGTGACTTAATTGCTAGTATTTCTCCACAGCTGAGACTTCAACCCAGAGTAACTAATTCACTAGGATAGAACAGAGACCAGCTGAAAACAAGACAAAGCCACTTAGCCCCACCACACCAAGCAGGTCCCCAGTGTTACAGGCCATGGTGCTGTACAGGTCCTTTGCAGTTTTAGGGGAAAAGGTACAGACACCAGTCCCAGCTCTTTGGCAAAGGGCTGGTTAATCACTACTCCAGGAGCCCCAATCCAACTTTGCCTTACTTGCTCATCTAGCCAAATGGTGTAAAATAATCATGGGGCATAATCAGAGGAAAAACTCCAGTAATATGAATAACCAGAGTAGATCAACTCTCCCAAGGAACAAAATGGTGGACACACCAGAAGATCCCATTCATAAACAAATGGCTGAGATGTTAGAAATTGAATTCAGAATTTGGATTGCAAATAAGATAATAATGGAATGGAGGTAAAGTTGGAATTAGAAATTCAAGGAGCATTTCAAAAGTTGTCTCAAGAATTCAATGAATTCAAAGACAAAATCACCAAAGATTTTGGTACACTGAGACAAGAATTTGCAGCCCTCAAAGATCTGAGAAACATAGTAGAATTCCTCCATAAAATGGAGCAGGCAGAAGAAAGGATTTCTGACACTGAAGACAAACCTTTTGAACACTCCCAAACACTCAAAGAGGAAGAGAAGTAGAGAGCAAAAATGGATCATTCTCTCAGAGAGCTCTGGAATAATTCGAAGAAAACTAATAATAAATAATAAATAATATAATATTTGCCTTATAGGAATTCCTGAAAGTGATGAAGTTGATTCAAAAGGCACAGATGCTCTTCTTCATGAGATAATGAAGGAGAATTTCCCAGACATGCCAAGAGATTCTGAAATTCAGATAGCAGACAGTTTCAGAACCCAGCATGACTCAACCCAAATAAGACATCTCCTGGACACATTATAATTAACTTCACCAAAGTTAAAATAAAAGAGAAAATTCTGAAAGCAGTCAGACATAACAGATCTCTCTCTTGAACCTAGAAGAGGGTGGCCATCAACTTTTAATCTCCTAAAACAAAACAACTTTCAACTCAGGATCCAGCTAAAGTGAGTTTCATTTAGATGGAAAAATTAAATACTTTAATAACATTCACATGTTGAAGAAATTTGCTATAGCTAAACCAGCTCTCCAGGATATTCTCAAACCTATCCTCCATAATGACCAGCACAATCCTCCACTACCAAAGAAAATTCACTCAGAAAATGTGATCAAATTCCAGCTTCCACAGTGGTGAAAGGATTAAAAATGTCCACTGGACTTTCAAAACAACTCGATACCCAAAATTCTACCAGGCTTACCGATATTCACATTTAATGTGAATGGCTTAAATGGTCCTCTACAGAGGCACAGGTTGCCAGACTGGATACAAAAACTCAGGCCAGATATCTTCTGCATACAAGAATCTCATCTTACTTTCAAAGATAAATATAGACTCAGGGTGAAGGGATGATCATCTATATTTCAGGCAAATGGAAATCAGAAAAAAAAGCAGGCATTGCAATTTTATTCGCAGATACAATAGGCTTTAAACCAACATAAGTAAGGAAAGATAAGGATGGTCACTTCATATTTGTTATGGAAAACACTCCACATGATGAGATTTCTTATTAACATTTATGCACCCAAACAGAACGCACCTCAATTTATAAGAGAGACTCTAACAGACATGAGAAACTTGATTTCTTCTAGTATCATAATAGTCGGAAATTTTAACACTCCTTTGGCAGTGTTGGATAGATCCTCCAATAAGAAGCTAAGCAAATGGCTTGGTGCCTGTGGCTCAACGGGCTAAGGCGCCAGCCATGTACACCTGAGCTGGCGGGTTCTAATCCAGCCTGAGCCCGACAAACAACAATGATGGCTGCAACCAAAAAATGGCTGGGCGTTGCGGCGGGCACCTGTAGTCCCAGCTACTTGGGAGGCAGAGGCAAGAGACTTGCTTGAGCCCAGGAATTGGAGGTTGCTGTGAGCTGTGATGCCACGGTACTCTACCCAGGGTGACAGCTTGAGGCTCTGTCTTAAAAAAAAAAAAAAGAAGCTAAGCAAAGAAATTTTAGACTTAAATTTAACCATTCAATAATTGGATTTAACAGACATCTACAGAACATTTCATCCTAATAAAACTGCATACACATTCTTCTCATCGGCCCGTAGAACATAGTCCAAAATTGATCACATCTTAGGTCACAAGTCTAACCTCAACAAATTTAAAAGAATAGAAATTATTCCTTGCATCTTCTTGGACCATCATGGAATAAAAGTTGAACTCAGTAACAACATGAATGTGCATACTCATACAAAAACATGGAAGCTAAATAACCTTATGCTGAATGAAAGCTGGGTCACAGATGAGATTGACAAGGAAATTAACAAATTATTGTAATAAAACGATAATGAAGACACGAATTATCAGAACCTCTGGGATATTGCAAAGGCAGTCCTAAGAGGGAAATTTATAGCACTGCAAACTGTCCTAAAGAGAATGGAAAGAGAGGAAGTTAACAATTTAGTGAGATGGAACATCTCAAACAACTGGAAAAGGAAGAACATTCCAATCCCAAACCCAGAAGAAGAAAAGAAATAGCTAAAATTAGAGCAGAATTAAATGAAATTGAAAACAAAAAGATTATACAACAGATAAATAAATCTAAAAGTTGTTTTTTTGTAAAGGTCAATAAAATAGATAAATCTTTGGCTAACCTAACCAGGAAAAAAAGAGTAAAATCTCTAATTTCATCAATCAGAAATGGTAAAGTCAAAATAACAACAGACTCCTCAGAAATTCAAAAACTCCTTAATGAATATTACAAGAAACTCAATTCTCAAAAACACAAAAAAGGAAATTTACCAATACTTGGAATCATGCCACCTTCCTAGACTTAGCCACAATGAAGTGGAAATGTTGAACAGGCCTATATCAAGTTCTGAAAGAGCATCAACTAAACAAAATCTCTCTAAAATGAAAAGCCTGGGACCAGATGGCTTAACATCAGAATTCTACTAAACCTTTAAAGAGGAACTATTACCTATATTACTCAATCTTTTCCAAAATATACAAAAAGAAGGAATACTACACAACACATTCTATGAAGCAAACATCACCTTGATCCCCAAACCAGGAAAAGACCCAACAAGGAAAGAAAATTATAAACCAATACCACTAATGAATATTGATGCAAAAATATTCAACAAGAGCCTAACAAACAGAATCCATCAACATATCAAACAAATTATACCCTATGACCAAGTGGGTTTTATCCCAGGGTCTCAAAGCTGGTTATACATAAATCTATAAATATAATTCATCACATAAACAAATTAAAAAACAAAGAACATATGATTCTCTCAAGTGTTCTTTGAGAACACTTAAGAAAATGAGTATAGAAGGGACATTTCTTAAACTGATAGAGGCCATCTACAGCAAACCCACAGCCAATATCGTATTGAACAAAGTTAAATTGAAATCATTTCCACTGAGATCAGGGATCAGGCAAGGTTGCCCATTGTCTCCACTGCTTTTTAACATTGTAATGGAGGTCTTAGCCATCACAATTAGGCAAGAAAAGGCAATCAGAAGAGATCAAACTTTCACTCTTCGCAGATGATATGATTGTATATCTGGAAAAACTCTTAGAAGTGATTGAGGAATACAGCAGTGTCTCAGGTTATAAAATCAACACTCATAATTCTGTAGCCTTTATATATACCAACAATAGTCAAGCTGAAAAAGTAGTCAAGGACTTTATTCCATTCACAGTAGTGCCAAAGAAGATGAAATAGTTGGGAGTTTACCTAACAAAGGATGTGAAAGATCTCTATAAAGAAAACTATGAAACTTTAAGAAAAGAAACAGCTGAAGATGTTAACAAATGGAAAAACATACCATGCTCATGACTGGGAAGAATCAACATTGTTAAAATATCCATACTACCCAAAGCAATATACAACTTTAATGCAATCTCTATTAAAGCTCCACTGTCATATTTTAAAGATCTCAAAAAAATAATACTTCATTTTATATGAAATCTGAAAAAACCTGGAATAGCCAAGACATTATTCAGAAATAAAAACAAAGCAGGAGGAATCACGCTATCAGACCTCAGACTATACTACAAATTGATATGATCAAAACAACATGGTACTGGCACAAAAACAAAGAGGTAGATGTTTGGAACAGAATAGAGAACCAAGAGATGAACCCAGCTACTTACCATCATTTGAACTTTGAAAAGCCTATTAAAAACATTCAGTGGGAAAAAGACTCCCTATTTAACAAATTGTACTGGGTGAACTGGCTGGCGACCTGTAGAAGACTGAAACTGGACCCACACCTTTCACCATTAACTAAGATAGACTCTAGCCGGATGAAAGATTTAAACTTACGACATGAAACTATAAAAATACTAGAAGAAAGTTCAGGGAAAACTCTTGAAGGAATTGGCCTGGGTGAATATTTTATGAGGAGGACTCCCCGGGCAATTGAATCAGCATCAAAAATATACTACTGGGACCTGATCAAACTAAAAAGCTTCTGCACAGCCAAGAACACAGTAAGTAAAGCAAGCAGACAGCCCTCAGAATGGGAGAAGATATTTGCAGGTTATATCTCTGACAAAGGTTTAATAACCAGAATCCACAGAGAACTCAAACATATTAACAAGAAAAGAACAAGTGATCCCATCTCAGGTGGGCAAAGGACTTGAAGACAAACTTCTCTGAGGAAGACAGGCACATGGCCTACAGACATATGAAAAAATGCTCACCATCCTTAATCATCAGAGAAATACAAATCAAAACTACTTTGAGATATCATCTAACTTCAGTGAGATTAGCCCACATAACAAAATCCCAAAACCAGAGATGTTGGCGGCGTAGATGTGGAGAAAAGGGAACACTTCTACATTGCTGGTGGGAATGCAAACTAATATGTTCCTTTTGGAAAGATATTTGGGGAACATTTAGGGATCTAAAAATAGACCTGCCATTCAATCCTATAATTCCTCTACTAGGTATATATCCAGAAGACCAAAAATCACATCATAACAAAGATATTTGTACCAGAATGTTTACTGCAGCCCAATTCATAATTGCTAAGTCATGGAAGAAGCCCAAGTGCCCATCGACCCATGAATGGATTAATAAATTGTGGTATATGTACACCATGGAATATTATGCAGCCTTAAAGAAAGACAGAGACTTTATCTCTTTCATGTTTACATGGATGGAGCTGGAACATATTGTTCTTAGCAAAGTATCTCAAGAATGGAAGAAAAAGTATCCAATGTACTCAGCCTACTATGAAACTAATCTATAGCTTTCATATGAAGGCTATAATCCAATTACAGCACAAGAATTTGGGGAAAGGGGCAAGGGAGGGGAGGGGAGAGAAGAGGATGGATGAAGGGAGGGCAGTTGGGGGGAATCACACCTACGGTGCATCTTAGAAGAGTATAGGTGAAACTTACTAAATGCAGAATATAAATGTCTTAACACAATAACTAAGAAAATGCCATGAAGGCTATGTTAACCAGTTTGATGAAAATATTTCAGATTGCATATGAAACCAGCACTTTGTACCCCATGCTTGCACTAATGTACACAGCTATGATTTAATAAAAATGGAAAAAAAAGAAAAAAAATGATGAACATAAAAACCAAGTGGCAACACAGAAATGTTTTGTTGGAAAAAATGGCCATTAGACTAGAAGGAAATATACTATTCCTAAAAAAGAATTGTTTTTACCAAACAATGTAAGAACCCAAAACCAAATCATGCATTGTAATGCTTCATAAAGAAACAAAAAACTTAAATAAAAATGCATTCTTAAGTCAGATAGCTGTGGGTTGCCTTCCAAATCTTTTCTTCTTACACTTGGATGTGTATAATCACCAAATACTCAAAAAAGAATTTTTCCCATTATATAAAAATCCAAATAAAGAAACTCAAAAAATTGTAGCCTTAAATAATTGACTATCCTTGGAATATTGTTACTAAGTTAAACTCAAAGAATTTGACATTAGGTCATTACATAAAACTGTGTTTATTCTTTTTAATGAAAATAGGCCAAAATAGATCTTTAAAAAAATACATCCCACTGCTATAACAGTTAAAAACAATCCAAAGTGGAAATAAAGAATGGATGTCAGACTGAATATCTTTAGCAATAAAATGTAAAATTTAAAAAGTCTAAAAAGATGTATATAAAAAATTTAATAATATCATTTTATTAAAGATTTTGCTTTTAAACTATCATGTCTTTTCATTTTATTATTTCTTCCTGACTACATAATATAAACTATTTATCTGGGTTCTATCACATTACAGTGTTTTAATAATTTGCATAGCACTATTTTTATCTGATATATACCTATTTTATGTATTGATTTCCTGGCTGGCCCACTAGAATGTAAACTCCTAGAGTAAAGGAGTGTTTTCTATTTTGTTCACTCTGAAAGTCACCACACACAGATCTACAGGTTTTACATATGTAAATAAAACATCACTATAGTTTTGCAGTAAATAGTTTATACAACTGAACATAGAAGGTATGGCTATGAACAATCATCTTACATGTAATAAAAGTGCAAAGAGCTTAACAATGCTATGCCCCTAGTGATGATGCAACCTCACTCTAGGCAAGCATACCTCAAAGTTTTTAATTCCTAAATTTTATTTAACATTGTTTCATATAAGCATGTATAAATTATTTCTTCCTTGTTATTCCACAAAATCTATTAAAATGAATATTTCTGAGGCACAAACAAATTCAACAGAGTTACTATTAAAGGCCAATAGGAATGAGTTATGATGGCAGTGCATTTTTTTAAGTCCTTTTCAACCAAAAATACTCAATTGTTCACTACTTGGTTTAAAACACTTATTTTTTAGATAATATTCCAATGTTCTCTAAGAATACTACAACTGAAATATATTTATCTATAACATAATCCATTACAAATTTTTGCACAGAAAAAGTACTTCTTAAACATTAAAAATTATAGAAAGTACATTTTTAAAAAAGGAACTACTATTTATTGTTCATGAAAATAAGAAGTTTTGAGTTTTTATTATTATTGAATTCAAGAGTCTTGTACTCAATATTTCCAAATACAGGTCTTCTTATAATAACTTCTTATAATCCTCTAATGAACAAAAATTCAGCTTTAATAGAAGTTTTGAAGCTTGAATTATTTCCTGGGAAATCTAATTCAAAGTAAACAACCTACATGAGATTGTCCTACTCACACAAGCTGTATTGTTAGTACAAACTATAGTGAAATAAAATCTTACTCTTCTAGGTTGTTGTTTACAATCTGGACAAAGCTGATGGCCAAAGGAAAGCAACATGGTGCATAGAGTTAGTCATCCTTCTTCTAGAAGACAGATGCTGCCCCGTAAAACTATCAGGTACTAAACAATAGCCATCTCACTCCTGCACCCACACACACACCCTTAAAAAAGAAATTACAAACCCAATTCCCAACTTCGCAGTTATTTAGACTTAAAAAATACAGGTCATCACAAATACGGATTAAATTCAACAAAATTTTGTTTGTTTACCATGTTCTAGACACTAATAGGAAACACTGTATTTAGGAAACACTGCCTGTCCCCAGAAGAGCTTCACATTCATGAGAATGTTACTGGGCAATAAAAGAGTATGAGCACAAGGACAAATCAAGGTAGAGCCAGCCTTTAGAATAAGCCCTCCTTTGATTAGACCAGAGAAAGACACACTTGAAACCATGCCATCCTGCAATCCAGTGTCCAGTCATCTTCTGAAAGTGCTTCCCCAAAGTTTCTGTCCTGGCTTAGTGATTCCACTCAAATAATTCAAATATAATCTGATCATCATTGCTTTTCAGAAATGGTTCTTCCCAATCACCCCTTACAATTGCCAGTCCATTAAAGTTTTATGAGATTACAATAATTCAGTCACATCTTCAGCCTCCACTTCTAATTCTAGTTCTCTCTCTATACTCACCATACGTGCAATTACTTCATCAACTGAAGTCTTGACAGTCATCTATGAAGGTTGCAATCAACTTCTTCCAAACTTCTGCTCATTTAAATATCCCTCCTGCATCACTAATGTTCTTAATGGTATCTAGAATAGTGAGTCTTTTCCAGGTGGTTTTCAATATACTTTGCCCAGATTTGTCAGAGGGATCGTTATCTATGGCAACTGTAACTTTACAAAATGTATTTCTTAAATAATAATGCTTGAAAGTCAAAATCCCTCCTTGATCCGTGGACTGCAGGATGGATGTTATGTTAGCAGACATGAAAACATTAATCTCCTGTATATTTCCATCAGAGCTCTGGGGAACCAGATGAATTATCAATGAGCACTAATATTGTGAAAGGAATCTTTTTTTCTGAGCAGGTAGGTCTCAACAGTGGGCTTAAAATATTCAGTAACCATACTATCAACATCCAGAATCTGTTGTTCCATGTCTAGAGCACTGGCAGAGTAAATTGTAAGGGACCTAGGATTTTCATATTGGTCAATGAGCATTGGTTTCCACTTAAAAGTCACAAGCAACATTAGCCTAAAACAAAACAGTCAGCCTAAACTTTCAAGCTTTGAAACCAGGCATTACCTTCTCTTCTCTAGCTAGAAAAGTCTTAGATGTCAACTTCTTCAAATTTTAATAGAAGGATGTTTCATCCACCTTTGAAATATGTCATTTATGATAGCCAGCTTCATCAAAGATCATAGCTAGATCTTCTAAATAACTTGCTGCCGCTTCTCCATCAACACTTGTTACTTCACCTTTTTTTGACTTTCATGTTTTAAGAATGACTTCTTTCCTTACACCTCAGGAATTAACCCATGCTGGCTTCAAACTTTTATTCTGCAGCTTCCTCACTTCTCTCAGCCTTTACCAAATTGAACACAGTTAAGCCTTGGGTTAAGGGAATGTTATAGCTGATTTGATTTTTCTATCAAGACAACTAAAACTTTCTCCAAAACAGCACTTATTTGTGTGTTCATTGGAGTTTGCATTCACAACTTGGCTGTTTGGTGCAAGAGGCCTACCTTCTGCCCCGTCTTGGCTTTCCACATGCTTTCCTCACTAGGCTGAATCATTTCTAATTTTTATTAATTAGCCTATCTGCAATAGTTTTGTATCTCAGAGAATAGGGAGGCCCAGAGGAGAGGGGGGTGGCCCTTCGGTGAAGGACATTTCAATTGATAAATACGACATTTATCAATTAAGTCTGCGACTGCAGACCAGCTTATGGAGTCTCAAAAACAACTGCAGGAAGCACATGTGCCTGGCTTCTGGGCAGGGCTCTGCTTCCCAACCTGCTGGAATGGCTGCCCAGCAGGTTGCTTAGCCTTTATGAAAAACAAAGTTCACCTCTTTCCAAAATGAAATAAAAAAAAAGAAAAGAAAACCAATTACCATAGTTACACCAAAGATCACTGATCACAGATTACCATAATAGATATAATAGTGATAGAAAGGTTTTAAGTATTGTAAAAATTACAAAAAATGTGACACAAAGATACAAAGAACATACGGTCAGAAAACTGACACTGATAGAGTTGCTCAAGGCAAGGCTGTCACAAACCTTCAATGTGTAAAAGGCACACTATCTGCAAAGTGCAAGAAAATGCACAATAATACAAGGTATGCCTGTAAACATCTAGGAGGGTGAAAAACATATGAAAGAGGCGCAGGCTATGCAATCTGAAGTGTTTATCACAGGATGTTCAAAGCCATGCATTTTAGTGTTCACTGCAAAGTAGTGATTCCTTTGTGGGAGGCATCTACCATGTTCCACAAATTGCTTCCACAATAGTCCTAGTATAACTACACTAAGTGTAGTTCCACTTAGTGGAACTAGAGGAAGTTATAGCCAAAACCTATTTCAGATTTTTGCCTTTCAAGACCGATTTCAATCACTAGAAGTAGCTAGAGAGACATGTATTCAAGAACTTCATCATTTACAGACGACTGATTTTCTGGACCTTCCAAATACTGAATTTTACCCTTTTAATAACCTTTCGCTCCCAATATAAACTTTCATCAATCCCAGGATATTATATGAAATAAACCTGAACCAGCCATCATATCAATGATGGCTACAAGGTATATCGCTAACCTTCAGTAATAGCCTGTGCTAATGAGAAGGCCAAGTGTTCATCGCAATACATCTGTGCAGCTACCTCACATGATTGCCAACTACCAATAACAAAAACACTCTGGTACAAATGAACTAGGACTGGATGCAGCTAGTAAAGCACATGCCACTATGAAACTAAATATATATGCTCATAGAATTTTCTAAAATTCCCCACATAGTTAAATGCTGCTGCACAAGCAAGTTCTGTGAATTGAAAAGGCAACTGAGTTGGTTTGGAGCTAGTTTTAATTACCATTTAAATAGAACAAAAGCCTCTGTGTTGACAGGGACAACACCAAAGTGGAATACAGGCCTCATACAACCATCTAGGATCACTCTCACATTTGCTTTTGAAATACTGAGGATTTTTCATTTCATTTTTTCCTTCCAGAGCACCCAACCCAAACTTAAAATCAGTTAGTAAAAAAATATATACACATGAAAGCACATGTTGGCTTTTTTTTAATATGGACATTTAAAGATTATCTCGTTCAATCCCATTCCTTTTAAACATGAGAAAATAAAGCCCAAAAAGGGAAATTCATACATGACCACACAAGAATTTCTATGTTAATTATTTATACCTCTGCCCCACAAAAGAGCCCATTTTTCAAATAGAATAAAATGAAGTATTATGAGTCAAACAAAGTCATTTGCTACTTTCAAGATAATCAGAATATCAAGACCACAGTCTTAAGGGGAGGTAACCTGAGTGGGCTAGTTCAGGATGCACAGGAAGACAAGTGTGGCCTCTTTTTGATTCACAATGGACTTAATTCCCAGGAAACCTGGTAAACTTGAAGCAATCGAGTACAGCTAAGCATACAGAGGAGCACAAACATTTATCAGTCTCCTCTAAACAATTTTAAACACAAGGACATACTGGTGTGTTGTTTTCCAGTCCAGGCTGTACAGAATGAGAGTCTCCTCAAAATATCCCAGCAAGACTTCAGATCCATTTTTTCAAATGTTCTGACACAACACTGAAAAGGTTGAAATTATTAAAATACCAGAAACTATTATATTTAATTCAAAGATGTTCAGCTGCTACCCATTTGACCCCTGTATATTTTTAAATGTCAGAATAATTGTAAATATTCTAAAACTTAGTATATTTTCAATTATTTTGTACACCATAATGAAAAGGGTGGCATTAGAAAATGAGAGTTAGAAGGGAAGGAATTTTATTTGCATAAACATTTAAATGGCATTATAGATGTGAAAATTGAACTGTAAAGAATACAATGTATGCATCTTGACAGTATCCAATTTCAAAAGGTAAAAAATGTTTAAGTAGATTTTTAAATTATTTTTCTGTAAATATTGCAAAACATTCGACATATGGGCTTAATTACTATGAAAGTGATTTTTTTTTTGACAGAGTCATCTGGGGTTGAGTGCCATGGGTCACAGCTCACAGCAACCTCAAACTCTTAGGCTCAAGCAATCCTCTTGCCTCAATGAAAGTGATTTTTAAATGCTGCATTTTTATTTTTTTTTTTACTCCCTTCCTTTGTCACATGGGAGAAATAAATAAGTTTGTTACTATTTTTCTATTTTCCCCTATCATCTAATCCTTAAATTTATGTTTTTCTCCATTATTTACAAGGTCCTTTTTCTTACGTTTTAAAATATGGTGTGTATTCATATATCTTGATACAAACATATGTTTATGGTCTAGCTCAGCTAATACACTGAAAATATGTATGTACATATATATGCACATATACACAAGTAACAAGAAAGATGGCACAGTGGTTAAGGCTCTCTCTAGGGTAAACCTGCTTGGTTCAAATTCTGGTTCCACAAGTCAAAAGCTGAACAAATTTCTTAACCTCTCAGTGCCATAATTTCCTCATGTATAATTTCCTCATATATAAAATGAGGATAATACTAGTAACTACCTCTCAGGCTCTAAATACATCTAAATGGAGATTTGGTATTTGTAAAGTGATTAGAATAATGTCTTACATTGTTAAGTGTCTGTATAAGTGTTGAGTTTTTATAATTATTTTTAACTTTCCCATTCTTGTTTCTCTTCTCTTCTTCCTCTTCCTTTTCTTCACCTTTGTTGCCACTGTGACATCTTTATCAACTGCTTAACTATCAAATCCAGCACTATAGATAATATTTATATATTTCCTACCCTCAGAAAATAACAGGCCATCGTTACCCCTGATGTTGATGAATATACAACACAAAAAAGAAAGGGAGTGAAAACAGTAACAATCAGGGGCAGAAACTATAGGGCACAATGTAGTGGTCTTCAAACTGGAGTGCAAATACACCTCCAATCACATGAAGATTTTTCTACGGGTAGCTAGGCATGCAAATATATTTAAGGGAATCAAATTCCACACCCTCAACTTCCATAAAAATTCTTTCCTAAAAACGACCTCTGGCACTCTCAAGTATGACGTGCTTTTCCAAAACCTTTCCTGCAACTACTGTTTCCTGCTTTATAAAGTTCTCCTCTAACATATCCCTAAGAATATTACAGGATCTTGTTCCAGGACAGAAAAACCCTGGGGCACCAAAAAAAGAACATCTCATGTATTTTGCCATTATAGGTGCTGTCAACTGAAGTGAGAAAACATCCTACACTCTTTCCTCCTTTCTACCAAGTGTATTCCCTCTCTTTCTTGAAGCACATAGAAAAAAAGTGATAGAAATATACATTCATGCATACATACATTAGTTTAAATTTCTCTGGCCTTCCAAATGAACAAAACCATACAAGGTCATGGTAAATAATAAAGAGGCACTAATGTGAAGATTAAGAATAATGAAACTCATATTGGTTTTAATTTGCATTTCCCTAATGATTAGAGATACTGAGTTTTTTTCTTGCATTTGTTGGCCATCAGTATACCTTCATTGGAAAAGTTTCTGTTCCTATCTTTTGCCTTCTTTTTAATGTGGTTGTTTGGTTGTTTCTTGCTGGTTGCTTGAGTTCTTTGTAGATTCTGGTTCTCAGTCCTTTATCAGATGTATAGCATGCAAATATTTTTTCCCATTAGGCAGGTTGTTTATTTATACTTTTGATTGTGCATGTGGCTGTGCAGAAGCTTTCTAATTAGATATCACCTAACTCCAACACAATGGCTCATATTAATAAGTCTCAAAACAACAGATACTGGTGTGGATGCAAGGTGAAAGGAACTCTTATACACTGTTGGTAGGACTGCAAACTAGCACAACCTCTATGGAAAACTGTATGGAGACACATCAAAAAAACAATCATTTGACCCAGCAATCCCACACTGTATATATACCCAAAGGAACAAAAGGTCATTTTATAAATAGGACACCTACACTCAAATGTTTATAGCAGTACAATTCACAATTGCAAAGATGTGGAAACAACCTAAGTGCCAAATACATGTACTAAACACTAGGTTGGAACAGATAAATCAACACTTAAGTGTACATATGGCAGTAATTCTCAATGAAAATAAAGCTTAGAAAGGGATGAGGAGGGAGTGGGTAAATTCACACTTATTGGGTATGGTGCACACTCTCTGGGTGGGACGCATTTGTTCAAAAAACAAAGTATATAAACAAAACACATGTATCTCCTAACATTCTGAAATTTAAAAAAAGAAAAATGAAACTTGAAAATACAAATAAAGAATTATAATTCAAGTCATTATGAGCATTCTCAAATTCAGTTTAGCATTCACATTAGATGATCCTTTTGTAGAGTGCTGAAAAGGTAAAGATTGAGAAACAGGATTAATTGAAGAGCATGAGAACAAAGGAAAGAAAGGAGAGAAGAGCAAGGCAAACTGACTTAATAGTAAAGAAAGAAATCCTTTCAAACAGGCCGATTCCATAAAGGCCACAACTTAACAGAAAATAATCAGTAATCAAAATGCTATACTATCAAAATAAAATGTCTAAATGCTACTTTGACAATTAAAAAATCCTACATTTTCTCTGGACTTATCACTAGTAGCATATGCAAGAAATCAATATAAGCTTTTTTTAAAAAGAAGGCTTAAGCAGATGATAAGAGAAGATACACAAGGTACAGAGAATATAAAATTAATGGTCTCTTTCCATGCTGATTTAAAACAATCATAGTTACAAGAGGGCAGTAATGGTGGAGGAAGGAGATATCTCTAGAAGGTATTACATTATTCCATGATATATGGAATAGTTTAGACTCATCTTTTTCTAGTAACAATTATATATTAATCAAGATTCAGGTTTATTGTCTAATTTTGAGCCTTACTTTAAAGTTATCAGTAACAATCTTCTATAATCTTCCATAGCTATACATATGCATCAGGTTTACTAAAGCAATTTATGATACAGTCTGCGTATTTGAAATTGAAAGCCAGAAGCTAACTATTATTTTAACAAGCTTTCAAGATATGTACAGTTTTGCCAAAGAAACATTGATTATACCAGTCTTTTGAACAGTAGGTAAAACTTAGAATTCCTTTAGGAAACCTCAGTTATATAAAATTGTCATAAAATTCCTATGAAGCATATGACTCAAATGCTACCAAAATCCTGCATAAGTAAGTTTTATTTCCAATAACTTAAATCTATTTTAGAACTCTGTTAACTTTCAGCCCATTTACCTATAACATATTTTATTACTTTTCTATTGCTAAACAGAAAAGAAATCAAAGGCTAAAGACACCATCACAAAAAAAAATAAATAAATTTAAAAAAGAACACCACATGTGGGCAACACCTGTGGCTCAGAGAGTAGGGCGCCGGCCCCATATACCGAAGGTGGTGGGTTCAAACCCAGCCCTGGCCAAACTGCATCTAAAAATAGCTGGGCATTGTGGCAGGCGCCTGTAGTCCCAGCTATTTGGGAGGCTGAGGCAAAAGAATCACCTAAGCCCAAGAGCTGGAGGTTGCTGTGAGCTGTGACTCCACAGCACTCTACCGAGAGCGATAGAGTGAGACTGTCTCTACCAAAAAAAAAAAGAACACCACATGTTAAATAACCAAATTTTATAATAATCTTGAAAAATACACATCTGTTTACTTTTTATTCCTTTGCCACTAATCTCTGTAAGGAGGTCCAACTTCCACTTCTTTAAATTTTCAAGGAAATAAAAAGGAAACTAAGTAGCAGGTTGCTACAACTCTCCAATTCAAAGCCAAATTATTCCTCTATTTAACACACCAGCCTTCCACAATCTCCTCCTCCAATACTCCTGATTCCCTTTACACTACTCTTTCCTGTAGCAGTTTTCTCCTAACATATAATATGTACATTTATTACATTTATTATATGTCTCTTCTTCCTAAGAGTTAACCTTCAAAAGGGCAGGGATCTACATCATTTTGTTCACTGCCATCCCAAGTACCTAGAACAGTGCCTGACATATAGCTCAAAAATCTAATGTATAAATGAACTCTTATTTTGCCTGTACCAAACTCCCCGCCCTAGGTAGCACTACCTAAACTACATATTGTTCCATCTGTAATAACTTAATTGGCACATGATTTTTCTCACCCTCATGTCATTATGATGAGTAAGAGTCCACTGCAACAACAACTGGAAGTAATCTGTGCATAGTTCATCCTTTATTAAACCCTAACAATACTTCTGATCATAGGTGACTTCATTTTTATGGCCACAAAAACTTAAAGCATCCCTTTTGCTCACCTTGGATTTTTTTTGTCACTCTTTGGGCAGTGTCTTCATAGAGTTTTTTGCCCTGAATACCTTTCCTAAAAATTACCACTTTAATTCATTTTTGTGTACATTATCTTTGAAGCCTTCTCCTCACCTTAGAGTAGATTTATTCTTCTCGCTCCCCCCTGATCAACACCATCCCTCAACAACCTCCACAAAAGCTCATTAGTAACAGATTCATGTAAACATAATCATGTTTGTGATTATATTTAACATGTAACATTTATTTCACATATATGTTTACCATTTAACATGTATTTTACTTTACTGTAAAGGTATTCATCTTAAACTGCAACATTATTTGATGTCAATATCGTGCCTTAAATTGATAAGGCACATATAGAAATAAATACTACCAACAGGACAAGATGAAACAGAAAAATCACTTTGATTGTTAAAGAAGAACACTTTCAGAGAGCAACCGTGTATTCTTGACTCAGTAAGAGGAAAGTGATTGGGGCTGTCACTAGAACACAGGATGACTTTGAGCAGTCCAGTAGTACATGGCAAGCTAGTCCCATCAATGTCTCGAACTAACCCAAGAATCACTCCTACTCAGCAAAACACAATCATTCCTATTCTTTTAGCTGTGGCAAGAGAAACCTTCCTAAAACAACCCACATTTATAAAATGATCAGTACACCTTAGGCACTCAATACATATTTGGTAAATAAACTTATGAATCAATGAATATTTCCCTATGCCTTGAGAAGTTCAGCCCAAGTTTAATGTCAGAATTTTAAATGTGAAGGGTTACACCTCAAAAATGTGTTTTATCAGCTCATAAATATAGTAACATTCAAATAAATGTATCTGCAAGCTCAGTAAGAACTTAATGCATTCATATATTCAACATATCATCAAACCATTGCAGCAATTTTATATCAATGAATTGAATCATGTAAACACTTGATTGGAATCAGACAATTCTCAAGTGACAATTTATTCTCAGCCAAAATTAATGGGTAAAAACAAAGTAAACCTTAGCACTGTGGCTCAGATCTATAATCCTAGAAATTTGGGAGGCTTAGGTAGGAGTATCACTTGAAGCCAAGAGTTTGAGACTAGCCTAAGAACACAGTGAGACTCTGTCTCTAAAAAAAAAATGAAAAAAATTAGTCAGGCATGGTTATGTGTGCCTATAGTTCCAGCGACTTGGGAAGCTGAGGCAGGAAGATTACTTGAGCCTAGGAGTTTGAGGCTGCACTCCAGGCTGGACAACAAAGCAAGATTCCATCTCTAAAAAGTAAGTAAGTAAGTAAATAAACAGTAAAAACTTAATTTTAATTTACTCTTAACTTTGAAAAAATACATATTTCATTATAATGGTTCTGATACTGGTCACCATCAAATATATTTCCTATTCCCCCATATTTAAGCAGATTAGCCATATTTAAAAAATGGAAAATGTTTCATTCTCAACTCACTAAAAGAAGTGTAAAAGGTATTAAATAATGAAGACAAGTAATTTAATTAATAATATTTACTATTTATATCATTTCAAAAACATTGCTAAAAATATTCCTGGAAATCTTTTTTTAATTTGTATAGCTTCATTTTTAAGAATCAGTTCTTCAGATAATTCATTCAAATTAGCTGGATTTTTATAAGATATGTGATTAATAAGTGTATGTGGATTCCTGTTTTTTTTACATTTTTTAAATGTTGTTCTCTACCCAAAAATACAATCTGAATTATATTGAATTTATTGACCCAAAGACATAAAAGAGAAATTAAAAATCAGTAACATTCTCACATAGCTAGATGGAATGACGAGTAATAGAGAGGCCACAAAAAAGGATCAGGTAACAATCTTTCTAGTAGAGTTTGAATGCAGCCCTTCTCATAAAGTTGAAGTTTGGTACATGTTTTGCCAAGAAATCATCCTTTTCAGGAAAAATTGTGAAATACTGAAATGGCACATCCGCAGTCCTGTCTAGCACCCTTAACTAATTCAGTAAGGGCTTGACCCTTTCATTGTCTTCTGGCTACATTATGACTATGCAATTGTAAGACACATAATACAAATAATTCATTTCCATAAAAATGCAAACAAATTTTATCCAGTGGAATGGAATTGATAATTCCCTTGTTCTGTTCCTAGGCCTTCATCTATGCATAACTTATCTTTCCAAGGCCAAATAGTAAGATTTGCAATTATTATAGTGCCTAAAATGCACATAACCCAGAAGTTTGACAATGTGATCACATTCATATGTGCACAGACAATAACAATTACATCAAAACCACCACCTGACCAACATGGATTTTAAGAGGCCATGAATTTAAAGATGCTTCTTCACATAAGATATGTTAAAGTATGAAGAAAAATGTACATCTTAGAATCCATAAAACACCATCATTAAAAATGCCAAAATATGGGCAGCACCTGTAGCTCAGTGAGTAAGGTGCCAGCCCCATATACCAAGGGTGGCAGGTTCAAACCCAGCCCCGACCAAACTGCAACAAAAAAAATAGCCAGGCATTGTGGAGGGTGCCTGTAGTCCCAGTTACTTGGAAGGCTGAAGTAAGAGAATCGCCTAAGCCCAAGAGCTGGAGATTGCTGTGAGCTGTGATGCCATTGCACTCTACCGAGGGTGACAAAATAAGACTCTGTCTCTTAAAAAAAAAATGCAAAGATATATAGCAGGATTATAAATAGCAAATGGCTTACAATCAAAAACTTATCACTAGATGGTCATCATTGCTTAGATAGTAGAGCTAAAATAATCTACATAGACTGCTAGAAATTTGTGGATCTTAAAACTGAGAACCAAAATCTCAATGAAACCAAATAATTCTGAAGGGTAACAAAAGGTGAAAACTTTGGCAGAACCAAAGTTATTCAATCTCTTGTTGACTAAAACAGTAGCTAGAAAGGTGGTAGCATAATGGGGCTGGCTTAAAGCAAAATAATAAAAATGAAAAACCACCCCTATTACTCCAACTCCTAAGAAAACTATCTCCCTCCTTCTCTTTGGCATACTGCAGACTTTACTTTCCTCTTTTCAATCCTAGATTTGTGACCACCTTGTAAAACTGCTGCCATTATGACAATGATCTCAACCAATATATCATGAGGCTTTTTGCCTTAAGGACTGTTTCTCTAACGAGTTGTCATATCATTGAAGACAAAGGAGACAACAGTCTCTCTGAAGACTACTGTCTTTTCCAAATCAAAAGCCTAATATTCTAAATAGTTATCAATGCTATCTATCTGATTTCCTAATAAACATTACTTCTTATTTGTTAGCCTTTCATAACATAAAAGTTTTCATGCTTCTTTGCTTCTGGAGTTTGCAATAATTGCCTAGCATTTAGTAGTAGCCAATAAATGTTGGTAAACTAGAGATTTAATTTCTTACAACAGCCTTGAATCTCCAATAAACCTACCAAGTAAACAGGGTGACAATTATTCCCACTTCATAGACAAAGAAACCAAAACTTAGAAAATTCAGGAATTTCCCCCAAAATC
Organism: Perodicticus potto; assembly: GCA_963574655.1. NCBI lineage: Eukaryota > Metazoa > Chordata > Mammalia > Primates > Lorisidae > Perodicticus > Perodicticus potto. Next base: position 31,612 of record CAUYRH010079465.1, read on the forward strand.
ACCAAGTTAGTAAGTGGCATTGTCAAAACCGAATCCCAAGTACTGTGAGTCTGAGTCCAGAACAATTCTTTCGATAAAAGACCAAATTTCCCTTTTTAGGTCTTTTCCTTCCCTTTTGCATTCCTTACCTACCAGAAGATACTTGACTCTGGGATCTGGTTTGCTGAGTTACTAAAACCACATCTTCAGTGAGTTAACTGTTATTAATAAGGCAATTCTCTACCTGGTTACATTTGCATTTTAACACTGATATTATACAGCAGAGATTACTCGAAGGGGAGAACATTAACAGTCATGTAGCTCAGTGCTAGTAGGACCAGAACACTTAATTTTCTGGTGCCTCAAATTCTATGTCTGCAAAAGCAGGTGAAATATAGATAATCTCTAAGGTCTTTTCCTAATTAAAAACCTAATATTCTGGCTCAGCGCCTGTGGCTCAAGCAGCTAAGGCGCCAGCCACGTACGCCTGAGCTGGCAGGTTCGAATCCAGCCCAGGCCCACCAAACTACAATGAGGGCTGCAATGAAAAAATAGCTGGCCGTTGTAGCAGGCGCCTGTAGTCCCAGCTACTTGGGAGGCAGAGGCAGGAGAATTGCTTGAGCCCAGGAGTTGGAGGTTGCTGTGAGCTGTGATGCCATAGCACTCTATCCAGGATGACAGCTTGAGGCTCTGTCTCAAAAAAAACCCTAATATTCTAAATACTTATCAATGATATCAATCAGATCACCTGCTAAATTTTACTTCTTAATATTGGACTTTCATAATGCATTGCAAGAAACAGAATCAAGTATAGAAGCCTAGCCATTAGGGTCTACAAGTGGGCCAAGAACATAGAATACATAAACAGAATTTTAAATATATTCTAACCATACTGCTTGACTAAGGATGCTGTTTGTACCAACATCAAAGGACAAGGTTTTGAATATAAAGGAGATTTATACAGACACAATTGCCACAGTACTGCTTCTTGGTATACAAGATACTGTTGCAGTTCACTGGCCTATAACACACTTTTTCAGACATGGCAAAAACTATATTTTTTCATAACAAAGCCCTAGGTCTTCCCACAAAGTTATTGTGAAGTCTCCAAATGTCACTAATTTGACCCTTAAAGCAAACATATATAAAATATTCTGTGACATACAAAAAATGTTCACTATGTCCTTTAGTTGCTTCAAGATACAGCATATAAAACAGTGTATTTCTAAATAGAACCATACTACCTAGATATTTTTGTCTAAAAGATATAAAACTTAAATTGTCACCTATTTTTTCCCCTCTTTTTCAGCTTTTAGGTCACTTAACCTGTTTCAATCTCCAAGCTATTTTTGTCTAAAAGATATAAAACTTAAATTTGTCACCACTTTCCCCCTCATTTTAGCTTTTAGGTCACTTAACCTATTTTAATCTATAAGCTATAAATATTTTTTGCAGTAAGTGAATAAATAAAGTTGGTATTTTTGATCACTTGGTACAAATATTTTTTTTATATGAGTACATTTTCTTTGTATAAGTAAAAGTCTTATCAAAAAACTGTAAATTATTTCCAATTAATCTGTCAGTTGAACCTTTAACTAAAAGATGTTTTTAAATTTTATAGAATATTATTATTCCATCAATAACATCCATGGTATGCTTTCCATTTTAACAAATAAGTGACCTATCACTACCCCAAATTATCAATAATTATTCCTCCAATCTTTCTCTTTTGTCCTTCTACTCTATATCCTATTAAAAAAAGAAAAATTATTTCCTCCACAATTTCCCAAAATAGTAAATTTCCTTTATTCTTTCACCCATCTGATGTTTCTGTCCCTTTCTTCAGGATCCTTTTCCTCTTTCTCTCACCAACAACCCTCTTTGATTCTATGCCTACATTCTCCTTTATCTTGATTTACTTCTTCACAGCTCATCTGCTTCCATAAGTTCAACTAACATTTCCATACTGATGAATCCCCAAAGAATATTTTTAGCTTTTATTTTTAACCAGTCTCTGATCCTATATTTCCAGTTGCCTTTAGGATATGTCTACTTGAATGACTTGATATGCTATTAAAATTCAAAACTTCCAGTTTCTTTACATCCTCCTAATCTCCTTGTACATAAACTCACACTTGAGGACATATAATTCTCCCATGTACTCCTAACAGTCTAAAATCTTTACATTTAGCTCAAAACCAGAATAAACTCTATTACCAGAGGATGCTAAAATGTTGCTGAAAATAGCCACTAAAAAATGAGGCAACTCTTTCCAATATAAACTGATGAGTTCATAATACTCTGTAACTAAATATTATATAGTCCATTCTATTTCCCTATTAGACATTTGTTTTAATTTTTCAATATTACAAAAGAACGTAACCTTTATGATTACATGTATTTTTCATATTTAATAACATCTTAGTGAAACAGTCCAGAACTGAAATTAATGGGTCAAAAAGCATAATAAATTAGGCTGGCGTAGTGGCTCACAACTGTAATCCTCATACTCTGGGAGGCTCAGACAGGACAACTTTAGGCCAGGAGTTTAAGATAAACCCAAGGAAGAGCAAGATCCACCTCTACTAAAAACTGAAAAATTAGCTAGGCATCATGGTGCACATGCACCTGTAGTCCCAACTACTAAGAAGATAGAGGCAGGAGAATCACCTGAGCCTTGGAGTCTAAGGTTGCAGTGAGCTATGATGATGCCACAGCACTTTAGCCAGGGCAAGAGAATGAGACCCCTTCTCCAAAACATAAATACTGAGTAAATAAACAAATAACTAATAAAAGACATAAGAATTACTAAGGTTCTTGATTAATGCCAACAAGCTGATTTCCAAAACAGTGCTATCACAAGAGATTCCTAAGTGTGAGAATCTTTTCTGTTTTGTTCATATGACAGACTGGCAATACAACATGAATAGTAAACAGTAAGTGCTTATTAAATTTTAGCTAAATAAAAGATAAATCTATCAACCAATTAGACCTATGAAATCATTTACATGCAATAACCAAACATTCCTTTATATCTTTGTTACAACTTTATTCTACATTTCCTTACTCTTCTTTAAGAATAGCCATGTTGCTTGCTTTGACCAATGAAATATGAGTAAAACTGGCAGGTGATACTTCTTGTCAAAGGAAGAGCCATTTATCACATTCTTTTTCTCTCTGTCACAGCAACCAAAAGAGAGGAAAAGGTTCTGGTATTATTATTTATCATCATTAATTTCTTATATTAAAATGGAGTTTTTCCTTTGAAACATACTCTTTTTCCACAAATGCATGGGGGAACTTCCTTAAAAGGAATTCAGTGTAGGAGGGTCCTTTGGTAGGAGGATTAAAATTCTACAGTACCATCCCTAAGAATAAATATGAAGCAATTAAAAAACATGCTAAAATCTGAAAAGCATCCTTGGCTCTCCATTTGAAATAGAGCTAACTTTGAAAATCAGAGGATACTTTAATTCAGAGAATTCTGATAAAGTTTTGTTAATTTCAGTGAAATAAAAATGCTTCATAAAGCAACTCAAAGATAGTTTTATGTAACCCTAGAGGCCCCAAAAGATAACTGGAAAAGGCAAAGCATGACACGCTTCACTTTGAAATTCAGCTATGTGAGCTAAAATTATCAAAATAACATGAGGGGCTCAGTACCTGTAGCCCAGCAGCGAAGGCAGCAGCCACATACACTGGAGCTGGAGGGTTCGAACCCAGCCTGGGCCTGACAACTACGACCAAAAATAGCCGGGCATTGTGGTGGATGCCTGTAGTCCCAGCTATTTGGGAGGCTGAGGCAAGAGAATCACTTACACCCAATTACACCCAATAGTTTCAGGTTGCTGTGAGCTGTGACGCCATAGCACTCTACCAAGGGTGACATAGTGAAACTCTGTCTCAAAAAGAAAAATAACAGGAGGGTAGACGGGGTACAAAGAGAGGGTAGCCAGAGCCTCAAATGTAAACTACAACTCAACTTAAACTTGAGATATTTGTAATCCAATAAACAAACCAAACAGAATAAACATACAAAGACTTGGGCACTCAAATTGAGTTTCTTAAGAAAGTTTAACTGTTATTATCCAAATTCTAGTAAGAACAGGTATTTCTTTTACAAATACAGCTAAACACCTTGGTGTTTCAGAGTGGTAGCACAAATCACAAATTCCAAGAAGTAAAATAAAAGTTAGGAAATCAGAAATGAGACATAAGTTTAATGCTAATCAATTAACATTTCAGAAAGTAAGAAAGAAGGGCAAGGTATTTTTTGATCTTATTTCACAAGCAAAGTGTTTAAGGGAGATTTTTAAGTAAATGTTATCCTTGTTTGCTTTTATTTAAAGTGGTAAACAAAAGTTAACTAGGGGAAAGAAGAAATGAGAGCAGTTATTTGTAAATTTTAAAACCAGGCGAATCCTATCAAAATCCTTTGATATTGTTTGTTGTCAATATAATTATCTGCCACAATTACCAAAAATGATGATAGCCAGGTTGTATGATTATCAAAAGCCCAATATCATAACTTATTCTACGTTTCTATCATAATTCAAGTTTATTGCATTTTTCCTATCATGGGAGTAATAAAAGCTCAAAATTGAAATATAAACTATATTGAACAGCAGATAAAAGAAAAAATAAACACCCACAAGACTGTGACCCAGGTAAATCATTATTCAGGATTTTAGTATATTTCCTTATATTTTTCCAAGTCAAGTTTTGCTTGCTTATCTTATTCTACATATTTGCTTACTCATCTTGTTTATTTAACATAACAACATAAGCTTTTTCCATTGTTACATAAACTCTTCACAAACTCCATTTACGTATAGTATTCCATCTGTGGACATTCAATAATTTATATTTTCCCTTGATGTTGGATAATTGCTTTTAATTTTTGTACAGTTATAAATAATTCTATAAGAAACATATTGGACAGAAGTTTTTCAATATTTCAATTTTTTTCTCAGAATACATTCCTCACATTTGCACTACTTTGTCTCAAAAACAATAATCAAAATGAAAAGGCAATAAATGTAATACCTGGAATTTGGAACAAAATAATACAGAGCAGGGGAGTGGATGGGAGTTACACATGAAACAATATGTTTAAATTTTTCCAAAATAAAGCAAAACAAAAAATAAAAAGCAAATATTATCATCAAAAGAAAAAAACTACATACACACATACATATATACACATATATATACTTACATACTCTCACACACACATATACTACACACATTCTAGCAAAGATAAAAGTTTTTTTATGGCTCCTGCGCTACACTGCCAAATTGCTTCCCTAAAGGATAGTAATCATTTCTACTCCCAACAAACATATTGCTTAAGGTTTATTGTGAAGGCTTCTTTAACTCCTCTTTTCTTTGAAGTCTTTGTGTATATATTGACTCTGGCACATCTCTCTAGTATACTGAAAATTTTTTCTATTGAGATATGTTCCTGAGTTTTCACTTTATCATAGACACTGGCAATTGCTTTTATGATGCTGTTTTCATCATGCAAACATGATTCCATGCAGAACAAGAATTGGCTATAACAATACAATTGTTTACCTACCAGGATGTTTGTCATATTGTTTTTTATAAGGCAAAATGCTATTTAGAAAAAGTGGAAACAATTATTGGTACGTAACCTTCAGGAGCTGAATAGCATTCCTTTGAATTCTATTTATTGACCTGGAAAAAAGTTCAGTTGCCATCATATCACTAAGTCTTAAAAAGCAGGCTATGAAACTGTTCGTATGACATAATTCCATTTCATATAGATTACGTATACACATGTACACACAAACATAAAAAAACTCAAAGTATATATACTAAAAAATAGTATCTTCTTGGGGAGTTGACATTGTTAGTGATTTTTCTAAGTATCTTTATTTTCTAAAAATAAATGTTATAAAAATATATTTTTAAAATTATCAACTAAAGTAAATTTCAAAGTATAACCAGTTATCATCTGAGTAATTTATTATGTGCATATGTCTATTTCCAGTTTTATTGTATCAATGGTCTCCCATCTATAGATACACTTAGTGAATTCACAATTACTAAATGATGCGATAGATAACATGATCATCCCTTGAATAATATCCTTTCTTAAATTTCCAAAATAGACTTTTGTCCCTAAAGATTTTCGAAAACTACCTCATATTAACAAGAAATTTTTAATTCAAAGTAGAGATGAGGAAAATTAACAAACCAACAAGACATAAATAATTAACACTCAGAAATTAATGATTAGGGTTTTTTATTTAAAACCCATAAATTTATAGTGATAAAGCTTTTCTTAACTAAAAGATCAGCAGTAAAATGCACTTATGGACTTAACTGAAACCTTAAGATGTCTACTTCTAACAATTTTAATACAGTTTGTGTACAGGATCCCAGCTCTTCCTCTGCCTTTCAGGTTGTGTGACCGTGGGCAAGGCCTTTTTCTCCAAAATCAGTGTTTTACACCAACTCATTTCTAAAGTCTTCATGACTCTATGACTCTATACAAACTTAATAAAGATTGAAAGCAGGCTCAGCACCTGTACTTCAGCGGCTACAATGCCAGCCACATACACTGGAACTGGTAAGTTCGAACCCAGCCCGGACCTGCCAAACAACAATGACAACTACAACCAAAAACTAGCCAGGCATTGTGACAGGTGCATGTAGTCCCAGCTACTTGGGAGGCTGAGGCAAGAGAATCACTTAAGCCCAAGAGTTTCAGGTTGATGTGAGCTATGATGCCACAGCACTCTACCCAGGGTGTCATAGTAAGACACTGTCTCAAAAAAAAAAAAAAAAATTGAAAGCAACTCAGATAAATAAGGAGCTCTTTCACAATATATGATATGTTAGTTCCCTAGGGCTTCCATAACAAAGTACAAAAAACTAGGTGGCTTATAAACAACAGAAATTTATTCTCTCATAGTTCTGGAGGCCAGAAGTCTAAAATTATCCTTCCAGGAAGGCCACACTTCTCTGAAGGCAATGGGGGGGGCAAATCTGTTCTATAGCTCTCTTCTAGTTTCTGGCAGCCTTGGGTATTCCTTGACTTGTAAGATTTCCTTGGAAATCTCTTTGTGTTTCATCATATCATCTTCCCCATATGTATGTGTGTCTGTGTCCCAATTTTCCCTTTTTATAAGGACACCAGTGATGGTGATTTAGGGACCGCATTTATGACACCTAGTTGATTACTTGATTATCTCTCTAAAGACCCCCTTCCCAAATGAGGACATATTCAGAAGAACTGGGGTTTGGAATTTCAACACCTAGGGGACTTGAACCTTTTTGGGGTGGGACACAATTCAATCCTTAACATATAGTGTGCTGGTTAGTCCCTGTTGCCTTCCAAACCCATTCTCTGTTCTTTTCTGCTCTATATCCCAGATGGCAACCTCTGTGAATTGCACCACCCAATCTTCCTTGACTTCTAGCTTCAAGGTGGGTTCAGCAAATGGGAAGCCCCTATAAGAAATCACAAGTTAATAAACAAGAGAAGGTAGGATACTTATTGCCACTCTCTACCCCACATACCAGACTACTGTTTGGGTGGTAACTTCATTCAGCCACCCACGGTCCTGATTCATATCCACTAGCCCCTCTCTCATGAGACAGCGCTACCCAGGACAGGTAACTCCACTCCCTCTTCTTGTCCCTTCTAGCACAAGGCTATGATCACCTACCACTGTTGCTAGTCCCTGGGGACTTCACTGTCTCTTGATGCTTTCATGCTACACTACCACCCATCTCTCTGTAAATGGTTCCTTCATTAAACTATCTTTATTACCCCCATTGAATATGCCATCTATTTCTTGCTAAGGCCCTGTCTGGTATACAAGGGTAAGACAATCCTTTGCTTCAGGTGATCTATACAATCTGTTTATCAAAACTCTAAACAGAAGTTTAACCTAATGTATGACTATCTCAAGTGGAGACATGAGATAATCGGTAGTAAAGGTATCAATCTCTACCATATATACACTTCTTAGTCCTTTTCTCTTTCACACTTACATCTTCATCTAGAAGCATATAGTAGAGGTAAGGAATGTGGAATGTGAAGGCAGGCAGCTCTACTTATCTCCACTTCTTAGTAGATTGTGTATTACCTCTCTGTATACCAACAAAATAGGCAATAAAAATTATAGTATGCAAGTCAAGAGACTGCTATGTGAAATACATGTCAAATTACTTACATTAATTTTATAAGAATTAAATCAATTAATATATACAAAGTACTCAGAACAATACCTGGCTCAATAGTAAATATTCTATGAAAACAGCAGCTATAATTATTAATAATCTTTCCTCTTATGATTATGGCAAGGGACTTGAACAGAAGCTTCTCTGAAGAAGATAGGCGCATGACCTACAGACACATGAAAAAATGCTCATCATCTTTAATCATCAGAGAAATGCAAATCAAAACCACTTTGAGATATCATCTAAGTCCCATATGTGTGGCTCACATAACAAAATCTCACAACTACAGATGTTGGCGTAGACGTGGAGAAAAGGGAACACTTCAGCAATGCTGGTAGGAGTGCAAGCTAATATGTCTCTTTTGGAAAGAAATATGGAGAATTACTCAGGGATCTAAAAGTAGACCTGCCGTTTGATCCTGCAATTCCTCTACTAGGGGTATATCCAAAAGACCAAAAATCACTTTATAACAAAAATATTTGCACCAGATTGTTCATAGCCAAGAACATGGAAGAAGCCCAAGTGCCCATTGACCCATGAATGGATTAATAAATTGTGGTATGTGTATACTATGGAATATTATGCAGCCTTAAAAAAAAGATGGAGACTTTACCTCTTTTACATTTTCATGGAGGGAGCTTTTAGAGTTTTTAGAACAATGCCTAAAACATAGTAAACCCTTAAAATCTTTTAGTTCCAAAATTTCCAATACTATAAATACAGCCCAAAATTATAGACAGTTCTGTAAAAGATGGTATTCATTTTAAAGGGAATATTTAGTTGCAGTCTTTGGCTTTTTTTCTCCTAATTACATAAGTCACACTGCTCATACGTACGTAACTACAATACAAGTGATTTTACAGAATAAATGTTCAAAGATTGCTGGTGTTTATATTGAAAATAATATGGCAGATCCTAAGTTGCCATCTAGCCCTCCTTGGAAATACAGTTGATAAGGTTAATTATCATTTTAAATATGATGGTGGGTTATTACTTTGCTTTCCTTTTTATAAGAGGGCAAAACATCATTAATTGGTACAAAAATGTTCCTGTTGACAATTTATTAATTCCTGCTTATGACCTCTAGTTTTCTTTCAAATTAAACAGTTTAGATTTTATACAGACACTCAAAAAAGGAAAAGGAAAAATCACTTCTCAGCCTATTTAGTACTTCCTAAAGGCTTCAAAGAAGTGACACACTTTCACATTTGTGGTGCATATTTGAAGGGACAGGAGAAAACTTCTAAATATGGATCAAAAATGTTTTCACATAGTAAATGAGAAAATATCATGAATGTTATATCAATCAGGTTGATAAAAATATCTCCAATTGTATGTGAAGCCCGCACACTGTACCACATGACTGAATTAT
>CAUYRH010079466.1:0-10374 GCA_963574655.1 Perodicticus potto
AGAACATTTTCAAAACAATAGATTCTTTAATGATTTTGAATGTGCTGAGTTTCACAGGTGTATACATATGTGAATGTTAAAATTTAACAAAATGAATTTACAGCTGTCGTATGAATGGTATAACCCAACTATAACACAAGATTATACGGAAAGGGGCAAAGGTAGGGAGGGGAGGGAAGGTTGGGGCAGAGGGAGGGTAATTGGTGGGGCCACACCTACAGTGCATCTTCGAAGGGTACAGGCGAACCTTGCTAAACGCAGAATACAAATGTCTTCATATAATAACTGAGAAAATGCCAGGAAGGCTATGTTAATCAGTTTGATGAAAATAGTTAAGATTGTATATGAAACCAGCACATTGTACCCCTTGATTGCACTATTGTACACAGCTATGATTTAGTAATAAAGACAATAAAATAAAATAAAAACATCACCTGTATTCTATAAACAAATATTATGTACTCCCAAATAATATAAAATTAAAAATTAAAAAAATAACTGTGGCATTGTCTGCATCATACTTATGGAACTTAACATATTCATGGCCCAAATTGATGTGCATGTATGTGTGCACACGTGTCAATATATTGAAGGATGTGTCTGAATTTCCATCAAGTTCTAGCACCTTCTAGGTCTTTGACAATGGAAGGGAAATGGACCATCCTATGTTCTTATCTATAAAACAGAAGTAACACTAATTATAACTATTTCATCAAGTTACAAGAAATAAATTAGTTTATGTGGATGATATATAAAAAAATATATATCACTGACAATGGAATACTTAATGTTATATGTGTTAACAATAGTATTTTCACTTTTAAAATGAAGAACTTAAAAAGATCTGCAAGTTCCCTTTCAATTTGCAAATTTTTAAATTTGAGAAATTTGAACCACTGATTTTCTTAAGTTTAGATAGTTTGATAAAGAATTATATTTTCAGTTTTCATTTGAAAATCGAGAAGGAGTCCATGCTTCTGTTAGTAAAGAGATGAAAATTTAGATTTTAAACTAGAGACAGTCCAAACAAGAACAAAAAATTATCCCACTTGCCTTGTGGCAACTTACTGAAACTAAAAGGCAATAACTGGCCTCAATAATAGAGAATTGACAGTGCTATCACTCTGAAGGTAGCATTTTGGGCCCACCAGATTTGGTCTCATTCTACATTGGAATATTCTTTTTACTGAGCCTTCAAGCTCAGAGAAATGGGTTTAGTTGCATAAAGTGATCTAACTAATGATAATCAATGTTCTGGCTGACCAATAAGATAAAGAGCTGATTGACACATAGTAAGAATCCCCTCTACCTGGTAACAAAATAGCTCCCAAATGCTAAATTTGTTAATCAAATATTTGGTTTGAATTAAATATTACAGGTGAATCGAAAGTACACTCCAGACAACCTTTTTCATGAATGATTTTCCCACAGCGGCAGCCATGAGACATGCTGATTGGATTTATCCTTTATTGTTGAGTAGGACTGACAGAACTTTACTAGATGCGTAAGCAAGAAGGAGATAGGAATTTCAAAAGACCTGGAAACAATCAAATATGGCCTCTGGCAAAGAAAGGAATTTTTTTTTTCAAGTTTTTAAAATTATGTATTGTTGAATTGAATTTTGGAGATCCGATGAAATTGTGATGTTGGCTGTCTTTTTTTCAGTTGATTTCAGAGATCAGGTTTGTAGATTACCTATAACCAAATCAAGTTCTGGGTCGGTTACTCTCTGAGACATGCTGTCATTAATCCGCTGGTGATGTCTCAGGGCAGAGCCCCTGACCTTGCACATAGGTAGGTTAGCTACTTGCCCAGAGGCCAATTGGCTGCTGATGGCACCTGCTGATTGTGGTCCAGTTATTTCTGGATTAACTACTGCTTTTGATTACCTGCACTCTTCTTTTTTGTGTGGCTAATCCTTCATCCAAATGATTGAAAATTCTCTGCCCAAACACACACCTGAAATCCAAATGCTTTGTGGCTCTACTTGTCTGGCAGGGCCTTCCATGCACCAGTCTTATTTATGTTCTCACCTGAGTGGTAGGCTAATGGGTGAATGTGCTTCAATCTGGATAATAATTACAAATATTTCCTGAACACTTTACTATGCTAGTCAAAGTCTAGGCTGAGCCCATTTTTAAGACCACTGTACTTTTTTTTTTTTTTTACATATACATGTGTTTATTAGGTTTCTACTTTTTGCCTTCACAAAATTAAAAAGTCTTAAAATTTAACAGCAATAACAATGTTTAAGATAAGGACTAGAAACAAAAACCTTGTGAAGAATGAACTAAGATAAATACATTCAGAAAAAATCAGAGGATTGCTGCAACGAAGTATTAAGCAATAATAATGATAGTAATGCAAAGAAAGTAACATTCACATTTTCAAATAAGAGTATGTCTATTATAGAATGCTTTCACTCTGAGGTTCAGTATGGAGTCATCAATTAACTTCTTATTATTTTTTTCCAAAGTCTCAAAAAATAGACAACTAATATTTATAAATAAAAATACCTATGGTGCATTTTAGAAGGGTACAGGTGAAACTTACTAAATGCAGAACATAAATGTCTTAACACAATAACTAAGAAAATGCCATGAAGGCTATGTTAACCAGTTTGATGAAAATATTTCAGATTGTATATGGGAAACCAGCACATTGTAGCCTATGATTGCACTAATGTACACAGCTATGATTTAATAAATAAATAAATAAAGATAATTTCAAAAAGCAGATTATATGTTTGTTATTTCCCCTTTATAACAATATATTTTTTTCCAATTTTAATATCGGGTGTATCCAGATTAAGTAAAATGATTTTGAATTATTTCTTCTTTTTCTATTGTCTATAAGATTTGGCATGATCTGTTTTGTTTTGATTTTTTTTTAGAAAGGACTTTCTACCCCAAATAATTTTTTAATGCTAAGTTCAAAGCTTATCTTTGACACCTTTACTCCCTCCTGCAAAGGTCCTGCCCTCTTCCCAGGTCTCCTCACCCTGGACACACACACACATGCCAAGTGTGTGCACATACACACGCACTTTTCCCATGTTTGGCAATACAAAGAGCCAGAAAGTAGAAAATGAAGCTCTGAAATTTGTCATCCTAATAGTGTGTGTAACTCTAGAGAAAGGCAGGTGGTGGAGACAGAAGCCATAATGCTTCCTTTCAACTTAAGACTTGACCATCACGGGTGGATCTGAGAGAAAACACTTCCCAAGGCCAAGAACATCAGGAAACAATCAGCATCCTGGTAAACATGGTGAGCACCGACCTGCCTTAGTCTGTCTGAGCCTTATTTTTCTCCTTTGTCCCCAGAGAAGTTTACTAAAGAACAAGACCGAGAAGAAACAATCCCAGCTGGGATGGTCCAGTCTGGCATTGGCTCATCTTGCAATCAGTTCAAAGCCTGCTGAGAAACATTTTCTTTTGTGCAAAACATCAGTAAGAACAAAAGAAAACAGGAAAAGAGAAGGGACCCTCTGCAGGCTCTCAGAAGGGCCACAGGGCATAGGAAAGAGTTGCATTGTGACCTGGAGCTCAGATACGCAGGAGCTGAGCCCTCCAGGTCATACAAGTAAGTTCTGTGACTTTCGCACAGTGACATAATCGCCTATGGATGCATTTCTCAGAGCATGTCACTGTCACTAAGCAACACAGGACTGCAGTGGGACATGGCTATGTCTTTACCAAAGGTTAAATTAACTTCTCCCCAAGGGAGCTCAGTATACCAAGAATTAATTTGTAAAATCCTTCCTAAACGGCCATATGTTCTGGATTTCTAATACAAAGCATTCTCTGCCTCTGAGAAATGGCTGCTGCTTCATGAATACCTGTAACAGAAATTTCTAGGCCATGTGATCAAACAGATAGCCATGAACACAGCTTGTACCAATTTATGTCAATGAGAAAAGGGGCGTTTCCGGTCCAAGTGGATGCAAAAGGAAGGCACTGGAGTCACCACACATAAGTACCAGTGGGACCAGGAAAAATCCCTCTCTGTTGTAATGTCTAGAATGGGAAGGCAGCTGTCAGACAGCCAGCCATTGTGCACAGCCTGTGATCTGTAAGGGATCACCATGGGCCAGCACTCCATCCGTTAATGAAGAAAGAGACAGCCTGACATAAGATGGTGCTGTTGATTAGACATCAGAGGACAAAAGAAACTCTTCTTCAAAGATGAGTGTCAAAAAAAAGGACAAAAATGAAAGAGAAATGTGGCGTCAAGAAGGATGCCCTGAGGACCAATATTAGGAGAATTTTCTGCCAAGTAGGTAAAAAATGCAAACACAGAAAAAGGAAGGGAATAAGCTAAAATAAGTAGGCAAAAAATATGTTTTAGTGATACAGAGGGAAGAAAAAATCAGCCATGTAATAACAGGTAATAATACATTAATAATAATAACACTGAAATGAGGGGCATTCCAGTAAGCTGTCCAAACACAATGGCCACTAATAACGGCGGGCACAGAATCAAGCACAAAGAGACAAATTAGAAGGAGGCTACTGTGCACTTTGGGTCTACAGGTATTTTGGTAGCTAAAAAAGTGTTGTTATGAGTAAAACACCCAGGAAGCCATGACACTATTCACTCTACATTTTCCTTTGTGAGGAAGAGCAAATGTAAAGAAACAGATGCAGAAGGTAGTCAGGGAATATGGTGTGGCAGAACCTGCCAAAAATCTACAGTGAAAGTACAGGAGGATAAATGGTGATGATGCAAGTGAAACATCAAGGGAAATGTGGATTATCCTCTGTGTACTAAGGCAGAAAAGGTGTGCAATGACAGTCTTAAAATGTCAATTGGAAATAGCAGAAAGGACCCAATCGGAAACATAGGTTACACCAGGCATGGCAATAGTCAAACCAAACACCTTAACTGAGAAACTTCTATAACCTAAGAGGGTGTTTTCCAAGTATAAAGGTCAAGTGCTTTTATATTTAGTATAATATCTGTGCACATGTGTGTAAATATAACTACCTTATGGATGTCACATCTTATGTTCTACTCCTACAAAATAATAAAAAGATATAAAAACAACTCAAAGACTTAGCCAAGGGGCTCCCAAGTGGCGGTTGGTGGGGGACTGGGAGGGTGGAGATTAGGAAGAGAAGTGACATGTCATGTTGCCCAAGAATCTAAAAATAAAAAGTCACGTTAAGAAGGTATATTTATTTATTTAGTCTCAAATTGGAAAAGGATACAAATATATCCATAAAAGAGTAGCCATGCCTATAATGTAGTGCTATTTCCTAGGGAGGACCAATGCTTTGTGCTTTTAGTTTCATATCTGGTGGCATCTTGAAGCCATTCATGTCCACTTCCCCATCCCCACCCTCCCAGGGGAAAGCCAGAGGATGAGGGTTGAGGGTACCCTGTGTACCTGCAAACAAGTAGCCATTCTCTTTCTCTCGGCCCTGTTCTCTCCATCATAGGCACAGTGGCGTAACCTCCCTGATCGATGAGAACCCTATCCACTAAGTTACGCATCGTGCTGTGCGTGACAATCAACAGAATAATGTGCTTATAGTCATATAAATATTATGCTTACAGTAAAGAAGACATTAACAGAAATAGCTGTACTATCACATCATAAATTACATCTGCATTTTTCTTTAGTATTAGTTACTTTAATTTGAGGGGGGTGTTTTGGTAAGCCTTTTATTAAAAAATTCAATAAAAATATATAATCAAGCATTATACACAAAGCATACATTCTAAATATCTGCAGGTAAGATAAATAACAGAAGGAAAAAGCAGATGTACTACATTGCTTCTCTTTGGCAAGTCACCAATATCATCCCCTGCCGAAACATAGTAAGTGTTTTAAAAAAAATCCATGGTCTTAAAATAATTGTTCCTTAGTAAAAACAAATATTTAATAATAACACAGCAGATGGATTTTCCAAAAAGACTAATATTTATAATACTTTATACCAAAAAGTAAAGTAGCAAGCTGCTTTTCAAAATTAAGACCCACAACAGTATTTAGAGGAGGGGGGTAGGGGAGAAAGGCATCCTTTTTCTAGTTGTATCCTGGCTCTGATTTTAAAAACAAACAAACAAACAATGTCACATTCAAAATTCAAACTCCACCTTTCCCTATATAAAAACTGCTTCATTTGCAGGTCAGTCTGACATGACCCCCACCTCCACCATCAAATACATTTTATATAAGGCATTTTAGCTTAAGCCAGTATTTAGCATCTCAGAATAAAAAAATTCCTTCCACTTTACAGCAAAGATACATATTGTGGTTCTACTGAAGCAGTATACACATGCCTTTTTAATGTTCCTTTCATTATTTCTTTTTCTTCTGATTTATTTATTTATTTACTTACTTATGTTTGAGACAGAATCTCACTCTGTCTCCCTGGGTAGACTGCCGTGGTATCATAGCTCATAGCAATCTCAAACTCCTGGGTAGTAGGGACTACAGGTACCTACCTCCTGAGTAGCTGGGACTACAGGTACCCACCACTACACTTTGCTAGTTTTTCTATTTTTAGTGGAGATGGGGTGTTGCTCTTGCTTGGGCTGGTCTCAAACTCCTGAGCTCAAGGGATCCTCCTACCTCAGCCTCCCAGAGTGCTGGGATTACAGGCAGGAGCCACCACACCTGACCTCTTTTCTTTATTTCAGTGAGTAATTGCCTTATTATTAGCTATAGTGCTATTGTTCTTATTCTGTTATAGTGCTCAAACCAGGCTCTCAGAGTCAGATATATCTGAGTTTGACTCTATCACTGCTACATTTTAGCTCTGTTGCCTCGAGCAAGTTGTTTGATTTCTTCAACCTTAATCAGTTTCCTCATCTGATTTTAGCTCACTCAGTTGTAATAAAAATTAAATGAGTTCACCAAAGGGCACCAGTGTGCCTGTCACCTCGCGTGCATGAGTGTCCCAATATTTAGCCTCTTATCTTCTCATTTTTGATGGAGTCTGTCCTCAATCATGCAGTAAGAGTCGCTCTGATATTATGTGGGTTTTTTGGCAGTATCTCCCCAGTGAAAGATAAACTTCAGCAGTTAGGATGCTTGGTAAGGTAAAATGGAAACTTGACTTGAAAGAAAGTTGTGCAAAAATTCCCATAGTGGAAAAACAAAACCAGGAAGGAAGGCACTAATTAGCTAGCAGTGCAATGATGTATTGTGAGTGTCAAACTTTAGCAGCAAAGTCAGTCCTGTTTCTGCTGTGGAGACAGCCAGGCCTCAGGAAGGGCTGTGCTTCCCAGTAATTTAATCTGAAAGATATAAATCATGACTGAAAAGCTCCCTGCATCGAGAATGGAGAGAAATGCCTACATTCTAGCAAAGTTTCCATGATAAAAGACAGCTTTTCATACAGATGAGATCAGGAAAAATAATTACCAATCAAAGACAGCCCCCTCGGTACCTGTTTGAAGTGAAATTGAAGGTCAGCAAAGGCCAAGAGCGGAGAGCATTGGGATGTCTCTGCAGTGGTAAGACACTCATCACTAGAAATTCTATCTTACATAGGCTCAGCTGCATGTGATTTTGAAATATGAATGATTAAATGCCTGCCAGACAAAGAAAGAAAAGGGATGTCAAAAAAATCAAAGATGGACATAACTGAATCATCAGCATAGAAATGGAGGCTGACATCATAATGATGAAACATCAGTCTGGGCAAAAAAGTATGCAAAATAAAATACTGGCCGGATGCATAATATCATGATGCTGTGGAAGACACCACCTGATTGCCAGAGAACTGGGAATTTGCAGAGTACAAAGTTAGAAGCCCCAGAATGGCCCTTTGCTATGCAAATAATACACTCTACTTATCCAAATTTACCTCGAAATCAGGACTATCTATAATTCCTCTGTGCTGCAGCCTTTACAGGGATATAAAAGCTTAACCATATCACCTAAACAATTATCATCTGAGCCACTGAAGCATAAAATAAATTTTGGCCCCAACTCACCATTCTTACAGCATCATTCAAGTCCAGTGATGTCGGGGGACCTGGGAAGTCCCAATGTGCTTTCAGCAACTCATCTCTGAGCAACTGTTTTGCCCAGACAATTAAGCTTTATGGAGCAACAGAAAATGTAAATTGTTAGCAACTATTAATACTAGACTTATTAAGAGTCTTACTATATGGATACTTTTTTGAGAGCCCAAATCAGGTTTCATTCAATTTCTTCATTTTCCAGAATTGAAACCACCTTCTTGGTAGTTTCTCAATTAACATTAAATGTGGACCAGGTGCCGTGGCTTAGGCCTGTAATCCTAGCACTCTGGAAGGTCAAGGCAGGTGGATCACCTGAGCTCAGGAGTCAGAGACCAGCTTGAGCAAAAGTGAGATCCTGTCTCTACCAAAGTTGAAAAAATAGCCAAGCACGGTGGCGGGTACCTCTAGTCCCAGCTACTGGGGAGGCTGAGGCAAGATGATTGCTCAAGCCCAGGAGTTTGAGGTTACTGTGAAGTATGATGCCGTAGCACTCTACCTAGGGTGACAGAGTGAAATTCTGTCTCAAAAAAAAAAAAAATTTAAATGAGGACCTCAATTTTAGAAAAATAAAAAGAGAAATGAAGAGAAGAAGGGAGAAAAAAGAAAAGAGAGGAAGAGATAAATAAGGAAGGGGAAAAAGGTTTAAAAATTAAGTAGCACGCCAACTCTCAACTCTAAAATCCAGACAGGGAGATGTAAGAAAATCAAATGAGGCCTGCTGATTTAGTCAGTTCCATGCTCACTAGCTGCTATAAAAAATAGCTCCAAAAATCTCAGTGACTTAACACAATAAAAGTTCATGTCTTTCTCAAGCAAAGCCATTGTGTCTTCAGTGGCTCTCTTTGGTGGATCTCTTCCAAGTAGTAATGCAGAGAAACGAGCTGTTTCCATATTAAAGCTGTACCATTTGGAACACATAGGCTTCTAGTCCTACAGACAGAAAGATATTTTATATCAAGTCAGAGAGATGCACACATAAATTCCACCCACATAACATTGTCTACAATACAGTCATAAGCTCCCAAAATAACCATAGGAAGTGTGAGAACACAGATTTTGTATGTTTCCAGAAAGACACAGATTGGAATACCAGCCTTGGTGGCTCAGTCTGTAATCCCAGCTCTCTGGGAGGCTAAAGCAGGAGGATCCATTGAGCTCAGAAGGTTGAGACCAGCCTGAGCAAGAGCAAGACCCATCCATACTAAAAATAGAAAAACTAGCCAGGCATTATGGTGGGTGTCTGTACAGCTACTTGGGAGGCTGAGGCAAGAGAGTCACGGGAGTTCAGGAATTTGTGGTTGCTGTGAGCTAGGCTGATGCCACCACACTCTAGTCTGGGCAACAAAGTAAGACTATGTCTCAAAAATAAAGAAACAGATTGAGAGCCACACAAGTCACAAAGCCAAACATGATCTGTATGAGCAGACAGGGAAGGCTGGGTGGAGAAATACAGATCTTGAGCTGGAGGAAGAAGGGCATTTTTGGCAGAAGAAGCTATACCATCACAAGCTTTGTGGGGAGTGCATGCAAGTGGTGCTTGAGGACAAAGGGTTAGACAGATCTGGCTGAGGAAGAAGTTTTAAGTAGCTAAAAATAGTAAGAAAAGACCAAAGAAGTAAGTTGGACAGATTGCAGAGGATGTTTAATGCCTTAGTTGTAAGGAGCTTTGACATATCCTTAAACATAATAAACATCTTTTTTTGTAGCTCCTGGCTGGCCATTAACAGGGGACTACAGGGAGGGTCTTTGTGGTCCATTGAAGAGAAAAGTCTACAAGACCAATACCAGGAAGGCTCTGCAAACAAGTCCTGGTTCTGGCATTCAGGCAGAACCCATCTGTGTAAATCAGGACAGGCCCATTGAGTCCTTTGTGTCTCAGCTGATTCATTTGTAAAAAGAGGAAAATGATAGTTAATGTGTGATAAAACAGTGGGATCAATTTCTAAAATATATGAGAGAAGAGTGGTGCAACAGAAAAATGTATGGGCAGGGATCAATCCACAAGGAATAGTGTTATGGAAATGAAGGTGCAGTGGGGCACAAAGGATGCATTAACCAGGTTTGGAAACACAAGGACCTGGATGATACAGAGTAGAAAGGAATCAAAAGAGGCTCAAGAGTTTGAATCTAGGTAATGTTTCCACCTGGCCGCCTGTCCAAAAGGAAGCCACCATTCAAAGTCAGCAGGATCACAGTAGAGAGAGAGTTTATTCCCCACAGTGCTAAGCAGGGAGATGGGAGAATTCTCTCAAATCTACCTCCCTGAGAATTGAGGGAAGTGGGCAGAGGGTAGGGCAATCAGGGTCTGTTGATTGGCTGGTTTCAGGTGGGGCCATCAGTTCTTTGGTGTGGGCCACTGCCTGGGTGGGTCAATCACTGGAATGCAGGTGTTGG
>CAUYRH010079468.1:0-12963 GCA_963574655.1 Perodicticus potto
TGCTACTTGGCTTTCTCTGTCCTCTGGTTTCCCCTTGTCAGGTGCTAGGTTTATCAAGTGGGCTGGAGCAGCGGTGGGTTCTGACTAGTTTTCACCTGGAGTGTTTCTTACTCTGTAAGGATAATCATCCTACTTTTTGTAACAGTGATTTCTTTGTGTTAATTTTTTTCTAGGCTTTCAAATTTGTGCTGTGACATAATAAATATTACAAATAGAGATTAAAGTCAAAGTATTACCCAAATACGAAATGGTTAACACCTTTAGTTTTTTTTTTTTTTTTTTTACAGATCAGCCGAGGCCAGGTTTGAACCCGCCATCTTCAGTATATGGGGCCGGCGCCCTTACTCGATGAGCCACAGGTGCCACCCAACAACCTTTAGTTTTTAATCTTTTTCCTATCATGAAGAAATTTATTTGAGAACTAAAATTAAGTTTGTGAATTTCCCACTGTGCCAGTACAGCAGCAGCGCTGTACAAACAACTCAGCAAGGTATATCAGTGTCTCTCAGGTCTGTTCTTATTGGCATGTATTGGTGTCTTGCTGGCTGATGTTTATTTTGTTTTTGTGCCTTAATCTCCTACTCAGGGAGTGTGCCATGTCTTTTCTAAGAAGAGCTGTGTGTTTCTCCACCCAGGGCTGGACCGCCAGGATCAGACAGTAGGAAAACAGCTCTCATGAGGGAAGACAAAGACAAAAGCTAGGTAGTCAGGTCAGAGGTCTGCACTGCTGTGCCCATGGGACCCTTAAGCCAGGTGAGCTGAAATAGCTGCTCTCGCATTAGTAGAAAATGTATCTGCTGTAACACTGAGGAAAGTCACCAGTCTTTTTAACATCACTGCAGGTGATCTCCTGGGAACTGCAATCTGGGTCACTCGCTGTGCCCAGTGTGGTCCCATAGTGCCCTCCCAGTGCACAGGTAACAGAGGCCTCCTCAATGGCACTGCTGTGTACAATGTCAGAGACCTTTGGTTTCTTTCCCAAAGTAAGTCGTGCTCATTTTACAGGCAGTACTCTGTGCAGGAATCATGTGAGTGAGAGACTCACCAGAACAGTCCCAAGGGAGCTCATTCTGGAACCTTCTCATGCATCCTGAGGTGAACCTCACTAGTCTCTCCTCCCTGTTCCTGAACTCATTGTCCCCAAGCCTGAAGCCCTACTGAGTGCTCTCTGAATGCTAAAGTTCTCTCAGCCATTGAGAAACCCACTTTCTGCCAATTCCCTGTATAAGTTATCTGTTTGTCTGTTTGGGGGGGAAGCAAAAAGCAAAATTCTATCTGGTGCTCTATCTTGGAAACTGCCCTTGGAAAAACTTTTTTTCCTGGAATTCCCCCATCAGATGTATGTCTTGATTCTGTGGAAAAATGAGTCTTCTTTTTTTTTTTTTTTTTGAGACAAAGTTTCGCTATCTCAGCTTCCCAAGTAGCTGGGACTACAGGAGCCCGTCACAACACCTGGCTATTTTTTGTTACAGTTTGGCCAGAGCCGGGTTTGAACCTGCCACCCTCAGTATATGGGACCAGCACCCTACTTACTGAGCCACACGCACCTCCTGGAAAAATGAGTTTTTGAGTGAGGACCTCTAAGCCAACAACACCTTAGAAGTCCTAATCTAGCCTAGATAATCAGGAGCGGAAGCTGTCAACAAAAGTTGATTCTTCTTTTTAGCAGAGTCTGGAATCTGAGAGGTTCTGGCTGACAAAGAGCTTTCAGTTTTCTCACCAGGGGATACTGTACTATTCCCTCTCTTGTCACTTCTCACCCGGAAGAATCATTTCTTCTTTTTTTTATTTATTATTTTATTTATTTTTTAATTAATTTGTATTTATTTTAATAGCTTTAGGAAATACAGTGTTTTTGTTACAAAAGGTATTTTCTTTCTTTTTTTTTTTTTTTTTTAGACAGAGTCTCACTATGTTGCCCTAGGTAGAGTCCTGTGGTGTCAGTGCTCACAGCAACCTCTAACTCTTGGACTTAAGTGATTCTCTTGCCTTAGCCTCCCAAGTAGCTAGTACTACAAGTGCCAACCACAGCCCCCGGTTATTTTTTGTTGTTGTTGTTGTTGCAGTTGTCATTGTTGTTTTAGCTGGCCTGGGTTGGGTTTGAAACTGCTAGCTTTGGTGTTATGTGCCCAGTGCCCTACTCACTAAGCAACAGGGACAGCCTGAGAGACCCACTCTTTTATGCACATGCACACTAAATATACAGTGCAAGAAAAAAGTCCAAGTCTATTTTGTTATCTAACTAGGCAGTTTTCAACATCATTTCTTGAAGAAACTCTTTTTTCTGTTGTGTGTTCATGACCACCTCATGGAAGATCATGTGAGCATATACCTAAGTATTTATTTGTGGTCACCCTCTTATTTTTCATCATCTACTTGTCTGTCTCTGTGCCAATACCACATTGCTTTTATATTTGTAGCTTTGTAATACATTTTGAAATCCAGAAATTTGTTCTCTTTATTTTTTTTTCTTTGAGGCAGAAGTTTTGTCTATCACACCAACTAGAGTGCAGTGGCATCATCATAGCTCACTGCATTGTGAAACTTATGGGACCAAGTAATCCTTCTGCCTCAGCCTCCAGTGTAGCTGTGATTAGACGTGTGTGCTCCCGGGTCTGCATTTTTTTCTATTTTTTGGTAGACAGTGCTATATACTTACACTTCTTTATCTACATTTATCTTGGCACCTCTAATCCTACATTTAAACACAACCACCTGTAATATACACGCTGTGGTTATTTGAACACTTTTGTTTTACTTCAGCATTATACAATATAAATAATTTAGCAAGATAAACATGTACTTTAATGAAGACACCTATCTGGGGATGGTGGAAATATGTCTAGGAAAACACTACTGATTACTGGCTTCCCATCAATTACTGCAGTAAGTGTCACACATTACCCACTCTGCATAAAGTCTAATTCACTCTATTTGTGACTCTTCATTGTTATAGAATGTATACATAAGTACTTAGTTTTCTTTCTTCCTATCATATTTATTTTAAATGTTTATTTTACTACTAATGAAGTAGTAAAATATTTAACTGATTTCCTTTTTTTTTTGAGACAGAGTCTCACTATGTTGCACTTGGTAGAGTACCATGACATCACAGCTCACAGCAACCTCAAACTCTTGGGCTTTGGTGATTCTCTTGCCTCAGCCTCCCAAGAAGCTGAGACTACGGGTGCCCACCACAGTGCCTGGTTATGTTTTGGTTGCAGTTATCATTGTTGTTTTAGTAGGCTCCAGCCAGGCTTGAACTCACCAGCCTTGGTGTATGTGGCACCCTACTCACTGAGCTACAGGCACTGAGCTTTCTCTGAGTTTCTTTCTTTCTTTTTTTTAGGGACAGAGTCTCACTCTGTCATCCTCAGTAGAGTTCTGTGGTGTCACAGCTCACAGCAACCTCCAGCTCTTGGGCTTAGGTGATTCTCTTGCCTCAGCTTCCTGAGTAGCTGGGACTACAGGTGCCTGCCACAATGCCCGGCTATTTTTTTGTTGTTGCAGTTTGTCTGGGGCTGCGTTTGAACCTGCCACCCTCAGTATATGGGGCTGGCACCCTTCTCACTGAACCACAGGCACTGCCCTTAACTGATTTTCTTAACCACACAACTCAGAATTCAATTTTAAAATTCTGTGAATATTAAATTTTAAGATAACAAATCTAACTAAAGAATCATGATTTGTGCTATGGTTCTGAGTCATATTTCAGCTTATTATTCTCAGCAATCCTCAGGCTTACGTGTCCTACAGAGTTAAGTTTAACCAGTTTTATTCTCTAAAATGCTTAGTAAGTATCCTCCCAAAGTCATAACAGAATTAAGGATTAAATCATTAAAAACACCTATAATTCCAAGTTTCTTTGACCAACCTCCTTAAATTCATACTACTTTCAGTGTGTTTAGAAAAATCTCAGGAAGAACTAATCTCTAGCACATATATAACAAGTGACTATTTCTATAAAGTTAGATATATATACAAGAATTCTAGGGTCTGGCTTGAGCCTGTAGCTCAGTGTCTGGGGTGCCAGCCACATACACTGGAGCTGGTAGGTTTGAACCCAGCCCGGGCCTGCCAAACAACAATAACAACTACAACCAAAAAATAGCCAGGCATTGTGGTGGGCACTGGTAGTCCCAGCTACTTGGGAGGCTGAGAAAAGAGAATGACTTAAGCCCAAGAGTTAGAGTTGGCTGTGAGCTGTGATGCCACGACACTCTACCAAGGGTGACAGAGTGCCACTGTCTAAAAGAAAAAAAAGAATTCTAGGCTTAGCACCCATTAATGGCTAGGGCTCCGACCACATGCACAGGGGCTGGTGGGTTTGAACGCAGCTTGGGCCTGCTAAAAGGAACAAAATAAAATAGCTAGGAGTTGTGAAAGGCACCTGTAGTGCCAGCTGCTTTGGAGGCTGAGGCAAGAGTATCACTTAAGCCGAAGAGTTTGAGATTGCTGTGAGCTGTGATGACACAGCACTCTACCGAGGGCGAAATAGTGCGACTCTGTCTCAAAAAAAAAAAAAAAAAGAATTTCTAGAATGTATCTGACTGGGGCAGTGGAAATCCAAGCAGAGGCTGGAAGGTTGGAATATTTAAGGCCCTTTCCAGTGTTGCTACTATATAAAACGTGTGCTTCAATCAGACTCCTAGGCCCTTACCCCAAATAAAATACTCAAAATGATGTTAAAAATCGAGCTTGCAAGATTTTAAATTTGATAATTTTAAACAGTTATCATTAAGTTGTAGCCATTTAACTTCTTATCTGGATGTTATCTTTTAGCTTAAATATCAGGAATGTTTCTGAAGGACATACTTCTCAACTTCTTACAACTGCTAGAGTTGGCTTCTTATTTTATTTATTTATTTATTTATTTATTTATTTATTTATTTATTTATTTATTATTTATTTATTTATTTATTTTGAGACAGAGCCTCAAGCTGTCACCCTGGGTAGAATGCCGTGGCATCACAGCTCACAGCAACCTCCAACTCCTGGGATCAAGCGAGTCTCTTGCCTCCACCTGCAAAGTAGCTGGACTACAGGCGCCCGCCACAACGCCTGGCTATTTTTTAGTTGTAGTTGTCATTATTTGGCAGGCCCCGCTGGATTCGAATCCTCCAACTCTAGTGTATGTGGCTGATGCCCTAGCAGCAGAGCTATAGGTGCTGAGCCTGTGTAGTTCTTTTTACCTTTTTAAAGTACATCACCACAGCACAAATTTTTTGTAGGTTTTATCTATACAGCATATCCCAAAATTTGCCATACATACACATGTAGGGAAAAGAGAAAATTCTAACCAAAAGTACTATTATTTATAAAATATTCATTACATAATTGTACAAAGTATTTCCCTATGTATTGATATAAAATAATAAAAATTTAAAATATAATATGAGTTTTTCTTTTCTTTTTTTTTTTCTGATAGAGACAGAGTCTCACTCTATTGCCCAAAGTAGAGTGCCATGGCATCACAGCTCACAGCAGCCTCCAACTCCTGGGCTTAGGCGATTCTCTTGCCTCAGCCTCCTGAGTAGCTGGGACTACAGGTGCCCTTCTTTTTTTTTTTTAGAACTGAGTCTCACGTTGTCCCCCTCGTTAGAGTGCCATGGTGTCGCAGCTCGCAGCAACCTCCAGCTCTTGGGCTTAGGTGATTCTCTTGCCTCCGCCTCCCGAGTAACTGGGACTACAGGGGTCTGGCTATTTTGTTGTTGTTGTTGTTGCAGTTCGGCTGGGACCGGGTTAGAACGCGCCACCCTCAGTATATGGAGCCACAAGCGCCACCCATAATATGAGTTTCTTATCTGTGTATCTGTGGTACAATCTGTATATTATCATTTGGTATGACATTGTTCAGCTCTGTGTACTTAAAAACATTGAGAGGAAAGTTAAATACAAATCAACCCTATGTCTGTTGGTAATTTCATTTTCTTTGCCTACATGGTACTTATATTTGGTTCGTGAATAATATATTTTCTCTTGGTTGGTGGCCAATGGTTATTTTATCTTAAAGGTGAATATTTATGAAAATTGTCTAAATTTTAACACATATGAATGAGTGAACATATATTATATTTATGTGATTTCAAGACAAGTTTTGAGAAGCCATATAACTCTCTTTTTGGTATTATTATTCTTTTTTTCTTGTAAAAAACACATAAAGTTGACAATCCTTGTCATTTTAGCTGTACAGTTCAGTCGTGTTAAGTATATTGACATTGTTATGCAACCTACATCTCTAAAACATTTTTACCTTGCAAAAGTAAAACTCAATGTGTGTGAAAATACTACTCATTTCCCCACTTTCTGAACCTTTATAAGGACTAATCTCTACATTATTTTTTGTTTATTTCTACAAATGTAACTACTTTGGATATTTTATTTATTATTTTATTTTATTTTTTGCAGTTTATTTTATTTTATTTTTTTGGCAGGGGCCAGGTTTGAACCCGTCACCTTGGGGCTGATGTCCTACTCCTTGAGCCGCAGGTGCTGCCTCTACTTTAGATATTTTATATAAGTGGATGTAAATATATCTGATTTGGGGGGGACACTGGGTTACTTCTTTTATTTATTTATTTTTTGAGACAAAGTCTCACTTTGTCACCACTCCCCGCCTCCCCCACCCCCAGAATGCCATGGTGTCATAGCTTGTAGCAACCTTAGACTCCTGGGCTCAAGCAATTCTCTTGCCTCAGACTCCTAAGTAGTTGGGACTACAGGTGCCTACCAAAAGGCACAGCTCTTTTTAGAGGTGGGGTCTCGCTGGAGCTCAGGCTGGTCTAGAACTTGTGAGCACAGGCGATCCGCCTTCCTCAGCCTCTCTGAGTGCTGAGATTACAGGCATGAGCCACCTTGCCCAGCCCTTTATTTATTTATGTTTTTGAGACAGAGTCTCACTCAGTCACCCTGGGTTTGAGTGCCTTGGCCTCAGAGCTCACAGCAGTCTCAAACTCTTGGGCTTGGAGCAAGAGTACTTACTCTTATTACTTGAGGCAAGTAATCCTCTTGCCTCAGCCTCCCAAGTAGCTGGGACTATTAGAGCTCACCACAATGCCTGGCTAATGTTTGAGATGGGCTTTCTCTCTTGCTCAGGCTGGTCTCAAACTCCTGAGCTCAGGCAATCAACCTGTCTCATCCTCCCAGAGTGAGGGCTATTTCCTTTACCATAATGTTAAGGTTTATCTTTATTAGAAAAGTTAGAAGACATCCTGATTTTTTTTTTTTTTTTTTTTGCAGTTTTTGGCTGGGACAGGTTTAAATACCACCTCTGGTATATGGGGCCAGTGCTCCACTCCTTTGAGCCACAGGTGCCACCCAATGTCCTGATTTTTGATAGCTGAGTAATACCTATTATTCATATATCCTAAAGTATATTTCCTTTTTTTTGAGACAGAGTCTCACTATGTCACCTTGGGTAGTATGCCGTGGTGTCACAGCTCACAGCAACCACAAACTCTTGGGCATAAGTGATTCTCTTTCCTCAGCCTCCCACGTAGCTGGGACTATAAGTGCCTGCCACAATGCCCAGCTATTTTTTTGTTGCAGTTGTCATTCAGCTGGTCCGGGAGGGGTTCCAACCCACCAGGTCAGCTTCAGTGCACATGGCTGGTGCCATTATGACTGTGCTACTGGCACCAAGTCTTCAGGGTCTCTTTGTGTTTCTCCTAGCTAAAGCTTCTTGATATTCTGCATCTTTTTGCTTAACTTTGAAAATTTCTCAGTCTTTTTCCACTGGGTTCTTCAACTTCAGAATTTCTTTTTTTATAAAGCTTTTATTTCTTGTTGATATCTCCATTTTTGTGATTTTATTTAGTTGTCTGTATCATTCCCATTTCACCCATGTACCATCATTAAGGTAATTTTTATAGGTAATCTAGGCATCTCTATTACTTAAGGTTGATTCTAGGTTATTTATTTTGTTTCTTGGGTTTTGTTGCCCTGGGTGGCACCTGTGGCTCAAGGAGTAGGGCGTTGGCCCCATATACCAGGGGTGGCAGGTTCAAGCCTGGCCCCAGACAAAAACTGCAAAAACAAAAAAAAAGTTTGATTCTAGGTTATTTATTTTGTTTCTTTGGCTTTTATTGCCCTAATATTTTGTACATATTGTAATGTTTTGTTGATTTTTGAAAATTACAAAAGGCACCTTTTACAAAATTTATGATATGGCTTTATCCCATAGGACTCTGACACAAAGTATACTGAAGATTTAAGGAAACTCATATACATTATGAAAGTGTTTTGCCTGTGGAATTATGTGGTTATATTTTAGTTGAAGCCACAGTTCCTCAAAAGAGCTTGCCATCACTTGCTAGACCTGAATCTGCCTGTTGGAGTTTCTCTGCTGCTATAACAGTATTTTTCCTTTGGTTTCAACACCCCTAAAATATCTTACAAACTATACACCATTCCTTCCAGCACTGTCATTCATGAGCAACAGCAGCCTTTCTTTGAAAGCCCTCAAAAGCAAGAAGAATGAACACAGATGTCACTATTTCTCTTTTGAGAATGAAGCTGGAGTTTGGAAGTTTATGCAACATACTTCCAAGATGGGGCAAAGTCTGTGGTGTGTAAATAGGACAAGATTTTCTTTTCATTCTTTGTGGTTTATCATTATTATTTTTTCATTTTTATTTTCTCATGTTTCAATTTTTTTTTAATTTTCTCTATACATATACATGTGTTTATTGGTTTTCACTTTTTGCCTTCACAAAATTAAAAAGGTTTAAAATTTAATAACAATAACTGTTTGGTAATTGCCCCTTCCTGCTTTCAACTGACCAAGACCAGCTGTCTCACTCTTAAAGGTACAGCTCCTTTCCAACAACAGGGAGTTGCCTACTAAACGTCTTATTTCCCAGTCGCAAAACTTACTTCATCTCCCTATCCCAATTACCCACTGAAAATTTCAAACTTATGGCCTGCCGTTAATGGTTTTCCCTGCCAGAGGAGCCTTATTGGCTATTCTACCATCCTGCCACAATTCTAAGACTTCCTCTAACCAAACCAGTATAAGGGTGCACTTTTCTTTTGGCTGTCTCTCGCTCCCTCCCCTTCTCTCTCTCTCTTTTTCTCTCTCTCCCCCCCTCAACTGCTTTTCTCTCCTCCTTGGTGCTGCTCTGTAGCATCTCTCACCAATAAAGACCTTTCGGACAGGACTCGGTGGTCTGGGAGATCTCTGCCTGTCAAATGCCACCCTGTCATCTGGTGTCAGAAGTGGGATATAATTAGGGAATGCTCCCAAGGGTAGCTTCCACCCAGTCCATGGGGTTTTAGCTCCCAAGGACTCCCTATCCTCTTCTCGCACTCCCAGCACTCACCACCACATCAGCTTGTGTCCATCTGCCAAGGTGCTCTAATCAGCACCCAACACCAGCCTCATCCAAACTTGGGAGTACCCCTATGGGAGCAAGTTTTCCCTAATTGTGGGCTGGGTTGCTTACATTCCTGGCGATTCACCTGTTTCTCAAGGTTTGAGCTCCCTGTTCCCATTGACCTTGAGTGGCCTAGATCAGGGCTTCCACGGCTTGCACGAAAATTCCTGGCACCAGGTCTCAAGCTCTCCTTGGACCCAAAGGTCTGACACTGATCTGCGTACAGTGATGACTGTTCTGGACTGTGTTCTTGTCTTCACATCCAGCACCTAAGCAGCAGAGATGTCCGCCCTTTATCCTGTTCCTCATGTGATTCTGCTCACGCTTTATTCCTATGACAAATCACTATGGGTGCAGGCCATTCCACCCCACCTAACTCCCCCTTGGGGTGCTTATTATGCCACCTAGTAGAATTAGAATTAGACTTAAAGCCAAAAAATTAATTAAAATTTAGAACTTTACAAACTAAACAACCAACGTATCTGACCCACCTATGTGCATTTGATTTTTATTTAATTCGAGACTTACATAACTATTGTTGAGTGCCTTGGCAAATGGAGCAAGGTCCCCTATATTCAGGGCTTCTCATATCTTAGAACCATGCCTAATTGATGTTTGAATGATTCCAAAATTCTTGTAGCAAAGGACTCCTCTACTCTTTGTCTCCCTGAACCAATCCTATTCGACCCGGCAGATGAACCTCCTCCAGGCAGGCAAGCAGCCGCCAGTTCCGAAACTGGAATAATTCCTGTTCCATCCCACCAGATTCAACTCATGCCTCAAACACACAGTTGCCTCCACCCTCTGTCCCTCCTACTTCCCTGTCAACCAATCTGAACTCATCTCCTAAGTCTTCCCCTCCAACTAGCCCTCAGAGTTCTTCCATGTTGTGTCTCAGTCCACTACTGGCTGCGCCAAGAAACACTTACGGACCTCTTTATCCCTTTCTTCCTCCAGCTCCTCCATTTGAGGGTCCTACAATGTCACTGTGTAGCAATGTAAACAAATTACAAACTAGACTTTTGTTAAGTACACTAACTTAGATCCTGAAACAATAGATGGGAAAAATGTTCTCATGACTCATTTTTTAACCAAAGTTACCCCAACATCAAACTTAAGCTAAAGCACTTGGAGCACAGACCTCTGATACCCGAGGCTGTGTTCTTAGACACAGTCTTCAAGGTTTACACAGGGCAAGATGATGTTTTCCAAAGAGAAATTAAAAAAATCTCAAACCCAAGATTATCAAATGCTAGCTCAAAACATTACAAATAGTGTTCACTGAGGCCATCATTCCTAACCTGCCTAAGTCATCAGGGGCCAAAGGCCACTTCTTGACTCAACCACCTGGACCGTACTACAAATGCAGTGAAGAAGGCCACTGGGTACGATGTTGCCCCAATCCCAGGCCCCCGCCAGGGGCATGCCCTCTCTGCAAAAGAAAGGGCCATTGGAAGGCTGACTTCCCCTTGGCACAGAGAGGACATAGGGCCAGCCAACCTGTGGCACCTACAGCAGACTTGTTGGGGCTTGCCTTTTCTGAAGATCGATGGGACCCTGGCTTCTCTCACCCGATGAAGTTCACCTCTGCGGAGCCAAGGATAACCCTGACGGTGGCAGGTAGGATGACTGCCTTTCTATTAGACACAGCAGCTAACTTCTCAGTTCTTAAAGAGTTCAGGGGTCCTACCTCCCTGTCTCCCACCTCTTTTGTCGGGGTAGAGGGTTTTTCCCACCATCCACGTCAAACTCCTTTTTTACATTGCATGATTGGCAATTTCTCATTTATACATTCTTACTGGTGTTGCCTTCCTGTCCAGTTCCCCTTCTAGGGATGTGATATACTTTCCAAATTAGGTACCACCCTTACTATTTATTTTAATTAATAGATGCTGACCCATCTCCTTCTGCCTCACTCTGCCTCATTCTTTACGAAGCCATCAAAGACTCATCACCCTGGCCCATTCCACCAGAGCAAGGAAATCCTAAAGTTTGGGATACTAAAAGCCCCTCAGTTGACTCCTGCTCTCCAATTCTTTTTTTTTTTTTTTTTGAGACAGAGCCTCAAGCTGTCACCCTGGGTAGAGTGCTGTGGCATTACAACTCACAGCAACCTCCAATTCCTGGGGTCAAGCGAGTCTCTTGCCTTTGCCTCCCAAGTAGCTGGGACCTCAGGCACCCGCCACAACGCCTAGCCATTTTTTGGTTGCAGCCGTCATTGCTGTTTGGTGGGCTGGGCTGGTTTAGAACCCGCCAGCTCAGGTGTATGTGGCTGGCGCCTTAGCCCATTGAGCCACAGGCTCCGAGCCTCCAATTCTTATTAAAACTAAAAAACCCCTCTGTTTTTCCTTCTCAACATCAATACCCAGTTCCCCAATCTGGTCTCCTAGGACTTCAACCTATTATATTATACAAGATCTCCTAAAAAAAAGGTTTTTTACAACCTGCCCATTCACCATATAATACTCCCATACTACCAATTAAAAACTCTAATGGCACCTATCACTTAGTACAAGATCTAAGACTCATCAACTCTACAATCATTCCTATACACCAAATAGTCCCTAATCCATACACCCTCCTGTGAACTATCCCACCTCAGACCACTTATTTCTCTGTGCTAGTCCTCAAAGATGCCTTCTCCATTCCTTTACACCCTGATTGCCAAAACCTATTTGCCTTCACATGGACTGACCCTACTTCTCAGACTTCTTCTCAACTTACTTGGACTGTACTCCCCCAGGGATTTTGTGCCAACACCCACTTATTTGACCAGACATTATCACGACACCCTCAGTCCTGTGATCTCTCTCCTTCAACCTTAATTCAGTATGTTGATGACCTCCTGCTCTGTAGTCCCACCTTACATGACTCTAAGCGTAACACCTGTTCCGTCCTTAATTTCCTTGCAGATAGGGGATATCGGGTCTCTCCCTCAAAGGTTCAATTATTCCAACAAAAAGTCACTTACCTTGGTGTCCTTTTGTCCCCAGGCTTCAAAGCTATTACCATAGACAGAAGCAGCCTTCTTCGTGTGACTTTCCTCTACCCACCACAAAACAAGAACTCCTCTCCTTTTTAGAATTAGCTGGATACCTCAGAGCATGGATTACCAACTTTTCTCTCCTAACTGCTCCTTTATATAATGCTACTCGAGGTAACCCTGTTGAGCCTCTCCTAACCTCCATTTCCAATTCCTTTAAATCTCTAAAGCGTGATTTATTAGAAGCTCCAGCCCTCCATCTTCCTGATCTTTCTCACCACTTCCTCCTATATGTTACAGAAAACTGTGGGTTTGCTCTCAGTGTACTTGGACATCAGCTAGGCCCCACCTTTGCTCCAGTTGTTTATCTCTCAAAACAGTTAGATCACACTGTTCAAGGTTAGGCCCCTTGTCACAAGGCATTGGCATCCACAGTTACTCTAATACAAGAATCGAAGAAACTCACTTTTGATTCCCCTACTACTGTCTTATCCCCTCATTCTCTGATTTTTTATTATTTTGGTAGAGACAGAGTCTCTCTTTATCGCCCTTGGTAGAGTACTGTGGCATCACACAGCTCACAACAACCTCCAACTCCTGGTCTTA
>CAUYRH010079470.1:0-38938 GCA_963574655.1 Perodicticus potto
CCCTTGTAGGTAATGGATTTCTTACATCTGGCAGCTTTCAGAATTTTCTCCTTGATATTAACTTTAGTTAAGTTAATTATGATGTGCCTGGGGGATGTCTTATTCAGGCTGAGTTGTGCTGGGTTCTGAAATTGTCTGCTATCTGAATTCCAGACTCTCTTGGCATGTCTGGAAAGTTCTCTTTCATAATCTCATAAAGAAGAGACTCTGTGCCTTGTGACACCACTTCATCGTTTTCAGGTATCCCTATAAGGTGAATATTGGTTTTCTTTGAGTTATCCCAGAGCTGTCTGAGAGAATGATTCATTTTTGCTTTCCATTTCTCTTCCTCTTTGAACGTTTGGGAGCATTCGAAAGTTTTGTCTTCCATGTCAGAAATCCTTTTTTCTGCTTGCTCCATTCTGTTACTGAGGGATTCTACTGTATTTCTCAGCTCTTTGAGGGCTGCAACTTCTTGTCTTAATGTGTCAAAATCTTTGGTCATTTTGTCTTTGATTTCGTTGAATTCTTGAGACATCTTTTGGGTTATCCTTTGGATTACTGCCTGAAATTCTAATTCCATCTTTTCCTCCATTCTACTGATCTTATTTGCTATCCAGACTCTGAATTCAATTTCTGACATCTCAGCCATTTGGTTATGCAAGTGATCTTGTGCTGTATCTACCTTGTCGTTCCTTGGGGGAGTTGATCTACTCTGATTATTCATATTGCCCGAGTTTTTCTGTTGATTCCACCTCATGATTATTTTTCTCTGTTGCTTATGACCGTCCTCCGAGTTGGGGAGGTTTCTCTCCCAGATCAGACCCCGGCAGGATCACTCTGTTGTTGCTGGATCTTTGTAGGGAGTGACCCTGTGTAGCTCCTCTGAGACTGCCCCACCCAGGGAGTTCTGGCTGTGGGAGCAGCTCCAAGTGTGGCACACCTGGATCAAGCAGCAGAATGTGGGATGGGGCACCCGGTGGCCTTTGCAAAGGAAGCCCATGCCTCCAGCAGTCTCTGGTTGGGAGGAGGGCTCTGGAGAGAGGGCTGCGGGCCTGGGGCACTGATTGGAGCCAGGCGGGGGTCCCAGTGGGTGGCAGACCAAGGCTGGGCATGGCACAGATTGGCTCTGGGAGGGAGCCCCAGCAGGCTTCTTGGCTGCTGCTGGCGGTGGGTCAAGGCCCTGTGGGGTGCCTATTGGTGCCGCATGGGATCCTGGTGGAGTGGAGTTCCTGGCTGCTGTGGGTGGGGGGCCTGGGGCATGGATCAGAGCCAGGCGGGGGTCCTCACGGGCAGTAGGCCAAGGCCAGGCAGGGCACAGATCAGCACAGGGAGGGAGCCCCAGTGGACTTCCTTGCTGCTGCTAGAAGCAGGTCAAGGCCCCGGCAGGGTTCCAATCAGAGCCACACTGAGGTCCCAGCGGAGTGGAGTTCCTGGCTGCTGTGGGTGGTGGGCTTGGGGCATGGATTGCAGCCTGGCAGGTGTATTGGTGGGCAGTGGGCCGAGGCTGGGTGGGGCACAGATAGGCACCATGCAGGAGTTCTGGGGGACTTACTGGCCACTGCTGGCAGCCGGCTAAGGCCTGGCGCAGTGCAAATGGGGGCACACCAGAGTCCCTGCAGAGTTCTTGACCTCTGCTGGCTCAGGCCAAGGCCTGGCTGGATTGGTGAAGTTCCTGGCCACTGCAGGCAGCAGGCTGATGCCTGGTGGGGCACGTATTGGAGTAGTGCAGGGGTCCTGGTGGTGTCCCTGGCCTAGGGGTGGGCAGGGGCTCATGAGGCGGTCTGCCTGGTCCGGCAGATAGGGAGGGTGGGTGCTGCTCAAGTCCTCCTCCCTCAGTTTCAGCAGAGGTCAGGCTTCTGGCGTGTCAGGTAAGGGGGGAGGGAGTCCTGGAAGTTCAGAATGGTGGAAAACTTTAGTTCAGTTTTTCTGCCTGAAGCTTGGTTTCTGGAAGTCACAGCTTGCCTCAGGGGTGACCCGCACTTATCACTTCTCTCTCTCTCAGCTGGGCTCCCCGTCTTCAGCTCAATTGGGCAGTTTCTGGAGGTTATCTTTCCTTCTGGACAGGAGCCTCTGTTGGAAGCTGCTTCCAGTTGGCCATCTTGCTCCTCCCTGGATTAAAGATTTAAACTTAAGACATGAAACCATAAAAATACTAGAAGGAAGTGCAGGGAAAACTCTTGAAAGAATCGGCCTGGGTGAATACTTTATGAGGAGGACCCCACAGGCAATTGAAGCAGTATCAAAAATACACTTCTAGGACCTGATGAAACTAAAATGCTTCTGCACTGCTAAGAACACAGTAAGTATAGCAAGCAGACAGCCCTCAGAATGGGAGAAAATATTTTCAGGTTATGCTATGCCCCCGACAAATGTTTAATAACCAGAATCCACAGAGAACTCTAACGTATTAGCAAGAAAAGAACAAGTGATCCCATCTCAGGATGGGCAAAGGATTTGAAGAAAAACTTCTCCAAAGAAGACAGGCGCATGACCTTCAGACACATGAAAAAATGCTCACCATCCTTAATCATCAGAGAAATGCAAACCAAAACTACTTTGAGATATCATCTAACTCCAATAAGATTAGCCCACATAACAAAATCCCAAAACCAGAGATAATTTCTGTTTCCTTTAGGAGAAAGACCAAAATCCTTGACTAGGCTAGTAGAGTCTTTTCATACCCTTTTCAGTCTTTCTCCCCTTTTCCATCCTATCTCTACTGAATTCACCCCCAGGAATCCTTCCCTCAGCGTTTCCTTCGCAAAGACTTCCCTCTCTGCAGAAAATGTCTCATTATCCTCTAACCACATACTTCTCTGTCTCTATAGTTAGAACAGACTGTCCTTCCCATTAAATTCTA
This sequence comes from Perodicticus potto, assembly GCA_963574655.1. NCBI lineage: Eukaryota > Metazoa > Chordata > Mammalia > Primates > Lorisidae > Perodicticus > Perodicticus potto. The sequence continues at coordinate 2,843 of CAUYRH010079470.1, forward strand.
AGCCCCAAGTTGGCAGTTGTTATAAACGTTTTGTGTGCCATTATGTTCCCAGTGGCTAATAGAGTGCTAGGTGCATAGTAGATGCTTAATAAATATTTGTTGAATGAATAAATGGTATTGTAAAAGCCCTTGTTGGTACTTGAAAACAGTGGGCTGGCAGTGACTGGGGTTTAAAAGACAGAAAGAGAGGAAGAAAGAGAAAAGAGACACAGACAGAGAAAAAGAAGATGCTTCAAATGCCACTATATATATGTGTGTGTGTGTACATATATATATATATATTTTTTTTTTTTTTGAGACAGAGCCTCAAGCTGTTACCCTGGGTAGAGTGCTGTGCCATCACAGCTCACAGCAACCTCAAACTCCTGGGCTTGAGTGATTCTCCTGCCTCCGGCTCCCAAGTAGCTGGGACTACAGGTGCCCACCACAACACCTGGCTATTTTTTGGTTGGAGCTGTCATTGTTGTTTGGTGGGCCTGGGCTGGATTTGAACCTGCCAGCTCAGATGTATGTGGCTGGTGCCTTAGCCACTTGAGCCACAGGTGCCAAGCCCACAATATATTTTTTATGCCTACTTTATAGAATAGTTGTTTAGTTCATTAGATTAATCAAATCCTAAAATAATCTTACTTATAAGACTGGATGGACTAAGAGTTTGAAGCCTATTGTCATCCTTTCACTACATTGAGCCTGAAATTTAATAATGAGATCAGCCATCTTCTTTTATGAACCAGTGCCAGAAAGGAGAAATAACCTGAGTAGGAATGGTGGGAAATGAGAAAGACACAAGAGACAATAGATGGGATTGGAAGGACTTGTGCAACTGATGACTGTAGCCAGCACTGAAGTGTGGTTATAGCTTTGTTTATACAATGTCTTAAACAAAGTTACTAAATGATGTAAATGTTGGCAAATGAGGTAAAGATTAACTTTAAGGAGGAAAATCCGTGAACTTGCTGGCAATAAAGGAAAGTATGCAGGGGCTACCCAACTCTGGCTGAGGAAAAAAGAATGTTGCTAAAGGAGGAGAAGCAGTGTGTGTGGGGGGTCATTCACTGAACATCTCCCAGGCTGTGGGGGCCCTGCGACCTTATAGCCCATTCTCCACAGTCCTATAGTTGATTCTAAGACCCCTGGTAGCCCTGAAGACCATTTTGGTGGGAAGTCCATGAGATCTTCCCTTTCCATACTGGATGAGCTAAGTTTTTTTCATATATTTCAGCCCCAAAACATATTGCAACAGACTATAAAAGCAGTTGTAAGACTCCAGCCATTTTACTATTAAGCTAGATGCTAGAGTTTGAATGTCTTCTCCAAAACACACATTGCAATTTAATTGCCAAGGTAATGATATTGGGAGGTGGGGCCTTTAAGTTGTGATTAGGTCATGAGGGATTTCCACTCACAAATGGATTAATGCCCTAGTTGTGGGAGTAAATAATTATCTCAGGAGTGGGTTCTTGATGAAAAGATGAAGTTTGGCTTCCAGTTTTCTCACTATCTCTCATGCTTGCTTGCCTTTTCCACCATGTGATAACATAGCAAGAAGGCCCTCACCAAATACAACCCCTTAATCTTGGACTTTACAGTCTCCAGAACTGTGAGCCAACTACGTTTCTTTTCTTTTCAAATTACCTAGTCCACAGTGCAGTACTGTTACAGCAGCAGGAAACAAACTAAGATACTAGACATTAAAAAAAATTGCAAAATATAAAACAGTGCCATTTTTTCACTAAATAGTTCTTTGTTTTGGAAAACATAGTTATTTTCATAAAATACATTTTTGACATTGACATTAATGGTTTATCATTGCTATTTTAAGATAATTTCTTTTCTAATACTATTGAGACTATTGATAGACATAATCCACAGAACCAAAGATCTTTGGGATTCTCAATATTTTTGAGAGCGTGAAGAGGTCTTGAGACCAAGCATTTATGAACTGCTCCATTAAAGGACCATTTCTTTGATTTAAGACTTGATCTTCTCTCAAACTACAAGTAAAGTAGGAATGTAGCAGTAGAAAGAACCCAGACTTTGGGGTTAGTTGATGTAGGCTGGAAAGCAGGTGCACTCTCTAACTGGCTGTGTGAACTTGGGCAAATCAGCTAACTTCTGTGAGTCTGTTTTTTCTGTTCTAGTCTCAGGATAAATACTCCTCAGTGAGTTATTTTTAGAATAAAAGAAAAATATGTGAAGGCACCCAACATAGTGCCAGTGTATCACAGGTACATGTTTGGCACACAGGAATGTTGAATTTTATTGTTAACTATACATTAGTATGAGTTCATTCATCTTTTTTCAAATAGCTTTTAAAGGTGGGTAAAGGAAATGCAACGGTGTATGGTAAAAGTAGAAAAAAAACCCACTACTTTTTAGCTGATTTCCTTGGTGTACATTTTACCACTTTGGTTGGTTTCAATGCTATTTGGGAAGAGATGGGCTCAGATCAACTCATGTGAACAGGTATGAGGCAGCTTTAGCATAAAATATTCTGGGCACTTCAGGAAACAGGAGAAAAGAAACACATAAAGGTAGTAAGAATCTTGGCGGGGGGGGGCGGTGTAAAGGCAAAATGTGTGCTAATGCAATATTTTGCCTCAAGTCTGTCCTTTTAACATCCTGAGTTCCTCGTTTTCTTTTCAGTTGAATTGAATCCTTGGGATCACCAAGAGGGTGCCATGAAGACTTGCGTATCCAAAAACTCTCATAATTTCACTAGTAGAATTAACTATTTGGGGAAACATAATGCCCAGAGAATCTGGTTAAAATGAAGGGTATTGACAGATCAGAACAGGTGTAATACCCCAAAATGATGCTGCAGGGCAGTGGATCTCAAAGAGTGGTAGCAGCATCGTATTACCTGGGTGTTAGAAAGGCAAATGGTAAGATCCCACCTAGTCTTATTGAATTGTAAATTCTTGGCAGATGAAGGCCCAGCAATTTGTGTTTTCACCAGCCCTCTGGATTCTATGCTACGTGTTCTTTAAGGAACCACTGGTGTAGGGAAACTCTGGCACCGTAGGAGCGGGAAGACTGTAGTGTTTAGAAGTGTGAGTATTCTGGGCATCCTAGGTATCCCAAGTGAAACTGAAACAGAGACAGACTGCCACAGAGTGTAGTAGATGCTGCTGGGTCCCCACCTGGATCCCAACACTGAACTGGTCCTTTTGTTGTCCCTCACCCTCTAGCTCTCCATGGTGTGCCACTGCTAAGACCCCACAGATGTCCCCTACTCTGGACAACTACCAAGCCTGGCTGGCAGTGGGTACAAAAGCCTCCCCCTATGCTTCAAAATAAGATGAAATGTGATGCAGCTCATGTTCCTGGGGGTAACTAAAGCTGTAATGCAGCTCGTGTACCTGTGGGATAGACTAAAGTCAATCTCTACTTTAGATTACATTCTTGCTCATCTTTTCCCCTTGTCACATTCTGCCTCTCCCCAACTCTTTTCCTAAAAGCACTCTTCACGAAAATCACCTTAGCAGGAATCTTGGTAATGGGCCTCTAGGAAACCTGGCTTGAGTTACTGGGTTTCAAAGTCAGAGAATTCTGGGTTTGTATCTGAATTTCCCCAGTTGCTAACTCTGCAATTAGGTGAATGTGGACAGCGGCATTAGGTAATCTCTCTGTGCCTTAGTTTTCTTATGTGTTAAAAGGAACTAATGATGCCCTCATGGAGAGTTTGCTGTGGGAATTAAAGGGACACTGTGTACAAATTCTCAGCACAGGGCCTAGAGGGTTGCTTGAACTGCCCAGAGAAAGCTTGTTAACGTCTCCATGTTGTCTGTTTCCTTGGTGCAGACTCCCTGCCTGTCTAACAACAGGCTATCCCATCAATGATTGGAAGTCAGAAATATTTGTCCAGCTGATAACTTACTTAGCATGATATGAAGTGCAGGCATAAAGGGCATTATTTATATAATCGAGGGTGGAATATCAGGAGAGAAGTGTCTGGCAGTCCAGAGGCCAGAGTTCTGGCCAGAGCTTTCCTGGGAATTTCCTACCCAAACAACAGTGCACTGATGTAAATACCTGGCAAACTGCAACCTGGTCCTCCCCAAAAGTGAGTAGCCTGGTAAACCAGGAGACAAAGACAGGCAAGAAGGCCTAGGACCTATCTTTATCCAGAGCTCTTCCTCCTTGCCTTTGAAGTCCAGCAGTAGAGACCTATTCTGATCCGCTCATTCTAAGCACCCTCATCTATCCAGCACTCACTTTTAATGTTTTCCCAGCACTTACTTTTACCAGGTATCAACTTGTGTAGGAGTTTGCTGATGTGCGTATTCTCTGTTTCCTGCTAGAACTCCCCAGGATAAGTATCCTTAGTGGATACTTAATCTTAGAGCTATTGGCATTCTCACGTCTTACTAGCAAGAGATCAGAGGCAGATGTGAACAGCACTTTGGAAATCTCTTGGCCATGTGTGTGAAAGCTGAGCATGCGCTTTTCCATGACCCAGCAAATTTCATTCCTTAGTATTTGTCCACAGAAATGCAAAAGTGTCCACCAAAAGACATGCGCCAGAATGTTCACAACAGCACTTTTGTAATAACCCATATTTCCATCAAATTAGAATGAATAAACTAATTGTTCAGTCACACAAAGTAATAATACCAAACAGCGACGAGTAACAACCACATGCAAATGTTGAGGGTGACTCTCAGTAACATGTTACTGAGCAAAACAGAGCCAGACAGAAGAGAGTTCATTCTCTACGATTCCATTTACATAAAGTACAAAACCAAGAAAAACTAATCTTGGTATTAGAAGGTGGGACGGAGTTGCCCTGGTGGTTGAATGCTGGCGATTGGCCGGGAGGAGCTGAGAAGGGTATTGAGAGCGCGGGTCGTTCACGCTTTGTTTCTAGGTGAGGTACACGGGTGTGTACAGTCTGTGAATGTGCATCCAGCTTGCAAGGTGCACCTTTTCTGTTTATACCTCGTACTGCAATAAAATTTACATTAAACCTTTAATAGGGTTTTGCCCAGAACAGTGTAGATGCTCCCAACATTTACCTAAATAAAAGTAAAAGGCATGGTGGGGGGCTCTGAGCCCCGGGCTAGGTCCTCACTCTTGCAGAGACCCGCCCGGCCCCACCCGCCGGGTTTGTCCCTCGAGGGCGCACAGGAGTGCGGTGACGAGGACGATGGGCACCGAGACCCGGGAGGGGCAGCCCAGCCCTCTGCAGGAGCAGGGCCGCGTTCGAGTAGCCTGGGGTGCCGGAAACACAGGGTGCAAAGCTGGGGCGAACTGCTGGACTTTCAGTCCTCAGGCCAGTGCCTCCTCCCCCGGGAAGTCCGAGGCGCTCCGGATCCGTCGTGGTCGCGCCCACCAGGGTCGGTCCTCCTTGGGGCCCGGGTTTGGAACCCAGGGTGACACACGAGTTCAAAGCCCGGTGCTGCAACCGGGCGCCGCGGCCGCGGCCGCCGGAGACTTGGGCTCCCGCCGCGGGGAGGGCGGGGGCAGCGCGCCTGTCCCTGAGTGACCCGGCTCTGCAGAGGAAGGGCGGGCCGCGGCCGGCGTGCCCAGGGGACGGAGAGGGGGGCCGGGAGGGGGTGAGACCCGGGTCGAGAGACTGGGGGGCTCGGGAGTCCGGCTCCTGGCTGGGGAAGAGAGTGGGAGATTTGCCCGCCAGGCGAGAGAAGAGACGCTCGGAGTTTTGCTCTAATGGCCTTGCCATTTAATGCATGAGCGGTGTCTATACCGGCGCAGGCGATTTGATATTTCCAACTGATCAGATCCCACCATTTACCCGGTCACGAGGCCTGTGCACCGCCCAGCGCTGGAGCGGGCGGCCAGAGAGGGCCCTCCAGGGAGGGCCGCCTCTCGCCTCCAGTTTCGCCCCTGCTCTGTGCTCCGGGAGCGAACAGAGGTCGGGGCCCAGGGGAGGCCCGGTGTGTGTGCGGTGCTGGTGGTGTTGAGGGTAGGCTGCTGAGGGAGTGTCAGGAACAGCAGCACGTCTCGGGTTTCTTTCTGGAAACATGAAAGTTTCTTTGCCTTGGCCCAACTCCTCTCCACCCCTCACCTCTCGGTGCTCCCAAGTCCTCCCTCTGCTGGGGTCTGTGTGAGGGGACGGTAGGTACACAGGCCAGATGTCCAGGAGAGCTGTTTCTGCTCCGGACTCAATGTGAAGGCGTCATCAAATAGCCACTGAATTTCTCAGTCGCTATGGAGGAGGTCATCCTATTTTGAGTTTCCTGAAGTGATTTTAGTTTTCATTTGGGCAGCCATCCAGTGATAACTTCTGGACACACCAAGGACTAGACAGAAAGGAGACGGCAGAAAGAAGCAGCTCACAGGCTTCTTAGGAGCTTCTCTGGGCTGATTTTCAAAGACCAGCAACCTGTAAGCAATTTTTTTTAACCAGTATATCTCCTCCATTTTTACTCATTTCCTATACTTGGTCCTATTTTTGCTTAGTCAGAGCAATGCCTATACCATATACTCAGAATTTCCCCTTAATTACAAGTTTCAAAAACAAAACAAAACAAAAAAGCGAACGAAAAAAAGCAAAAACAAAATGGAAAGTGTTGGGCAGTAGAAACTATTATAATAATAACATAAAAAGACTACTGAACGGATCTTTGAACGAAGTTCCTGAGACCTCTTTCTGCCCCTGCTTGTTAGTCAGTGACCCTAGTTTTTCTGCTTCTGTTTCTTTAGTAAAAGGTGGGTGTTATCATAGGTGACCCCAGATATCAAGGTTTCTTCTAGGGGAGATTGAAAAATTTGACTCAAATAAATTTCTATTAGCTGTATAGTTCCATGTTTAATTCCATCCCCGTTTAAAGCTAAGAAGTAGATATCGGAACATCCATTTTCTCATCCTAAATCCGTTTGATCCTCTCATAATGCTCAAAGTGCAGTGTTGATGTCTGGCAGGCTTTGAGTTCAGTTTGTACCATTTGCAAGTGTAGTGAGGATTATAGTGGAATGGAGGGAAGAATGGCTGCAGGATTTCTTGGACCAGAGAACCTCACACTTCTCTTTCCATTTTCACTCTCATTAGCACACAACTTTTAAACGTTGGCCTGGGTACAGCAACACTTTCACACATCCATACTAAAATCCATGCTAATCGTTCCCAAGGGATGTAGTTCAACTGAATTGACATTCTAATAAAATACTGGCAAAGACACAATCACAGTTTCCCTGAGATGCATAATTAAAATAGCACTATGCAGTTGCTTACACTTCAGAAATAATGGCTTCCTACATATTGTTGGTTATGAAATTTCAGGATTTTCTTTTCTGGATGTTAATAGAACATTTTAATGCTGCTCTTTTTAGCTGAGTGGGTTGTGATCTCAGTTTGTCATTGCTGGGAATGCACTAAAGCCTAAGCCTGCTTTCAGATTGGTCTTGGACAGTTACTTACCTGCATCCAAAATTGACTTCAAATTTGCATTTTCTGGCAGGGGTTGACTGACTCCCCTCTGCTCCCTTCAAATTGCTGACACAGATGTACATTTGCTTGAGGGTGGTGGAGGCTAACATACACATTTGGGAAATCTTAACTATTCTTTAGAAGACAAAAGAAGGGAGAATCTGCCTTGGGTAAGGAAACTCAGATTTTGCTGTTGTGTTTATTCCAAGGTGCTTAGTACTGATAAAGAAACACGAGTTAGGGTTCTCATTAATAACACTTTGCAAATACATTATGCACTTTGTGTGCCTTCCCTTCATTTGAAGCTTGTGGTTGCTAAATGATGGTTACTCCAGGTTATGAATTAATCTACAGTCAAATGGACAATCACTTCCGCCAGGGACAGCTTTTGCTTTATGGCCAAGAAGACCTGAAATTTTGATGAAGGAGCTGAGAAGGAAAAGTGGACCCCTTTGTGGATCCCTATACCTTTTAGATGAAACTTGGGTAGTTGTGCCTCACCTATGTTAAGAGGCCATATTTAGCAGTGTCCTTAACTTAGATGCGTTTACTCATGAGGCATGATCTTATTGATAATGTAGAACAATCTCTGACTTAGGAATGAGGTCTGAGTCATAGAACCTTCAGAAAGTAGGTGAACCTTATTACTGGAACTGGGCGCCCACATCATTTATTAGGGCTCACGTCATTCAATCACAATTGACTCACATATAAACTCTAAACGAGGTCTATGCTACCAAGTAGAGCTGCATCCTGGGTGCTCAGACCAGTGGGAAGGAGGAGGAGGACGGAACTAGGACGTACTCCCCTGCTAGTGGGGAGCTAGTGTTTGTCTCTGGGCAGAGCTCTCAGACAGAATGAAACCAGACGGGACTCACCACTTACCACCAGGAACCTAATAGGAAAGAATATAAGTTCAGTGTCTGCATGGCATCCATGCTTAATAAAATCTGTGAGCACATTTAATGGGGGGGGCTCTTAGAATGAGAAAACTTTGTTCCTTATTTGAAACTTTGTGCCTTCATTTCCCTTTGGGATTTAGATGAAACAGTCCCTCTCCCCTGCCCCCTGAAAATTGGCACCCTTTCTCAGCTGTGTTAAGAAAAATCAGGTTCAGGAGACAGAAGGAGTGCACATATGCATGGGAGCTATGCAGAGTGAACAGTTTTGTAAGAAAATTCAGCTCAAGAGAGAGACGACGTGGAGATGGGACAGAGCAAGGCTAAGCTAGACCTTTCACCAATTGAAAATTTCTCACTTGTTTCATTCCTGACTCACCAGATCGGCTGATTCACCAGACCAAGAAAGTTTTAAATGTGAATTCTGGCTCCCTGCTAGCTGTGTCAATTCATCAAGGTAGGTCAAGGCAGCTGTAGTAATAAATAGACCCAAAGATAAACCAAGGCACAATCAGTCCACAGAAGTTGTTCTTGGCTGGAGTGCGGTGGTGGGTATACTTCACACAGCTATTTTAGGACCTCAGCTTCTCCTGTTTATCTCTGGCTCCTTCCTCCTCTAACAGTTTGCAATCTTTCCCACCTAGGTGGAGAGGGAAAAGGAGGGTCAAGGGGACACCAACATCTTGAGCCCAAATTGGCACACGTAACTTTTGTTCACCTTCTCTTGGCTAGAACCCAGCCATGTGCTTCCACCTCCCTGTGAGTGAACCCCGGGTATACAACCTAGCCATATGGCAGGGGAGAAGAGGATACGAAGCTGCAGGGGACAGCTAGCAGCCTGGGCCTTACCATCCTGGGATCCCCAATGTCATCACAGTAGCTAATATTTATTAGTGCTTATGTTGCTAAAGGCTGAATATTTAGACATATATATATATACACACACACACACGTATTTTTTTAATCTTAGTCTTCACAACAACCCTATGAGGTAAGAAACTTCGTTTCCATTTTACAGATGGTGGAACTGAGGTGTGGAGAGGTTAAAAATACTTGCATGAAGCTGAACAGCAGGGTACACACTTAACGTGCTGTTTGACTGGTGGGTCTGGGATTCTTCTCTAAGCGAGGGAGTAGGCCTGGACAGGAAAGCAGAGGCAACAACTCGTATGTATTTTCCCCTCTTGCAGATAATGGAAGAACTACTATTTTTTTCTCCTTTGCCAAACCTCCATTTGGAGATGCTGAGAGGAGAGTAGTGAAGAGCTGGAGGAGGGAGGTGATTATCTCATCTTAAATCTGTTTTTAAAATCTCCATTTTCAAAAGCTTTCTGTTTTTAACAATGCTGGGCTCTGTGAGGGACACTAGTCCCTTTTTGGAGCCAACAGGGCAACTTCTAAAAGACTGGCTGGTGTGCTAAGGTAGCAATTGTATTTAAATTTGAGAATCAGTAATTCTAGCTTCAACCAGCTAACAAGCAAAAGGAAGGAAGGGGTTTCAGGCCACATTTTCACTCCTTCTATGCCCCTGGGGGCTAAATGGAAAGTTTTCTGAGATAGCTTATTTTTTCAACTTGAAATTTTCCTCTCCTTTGAAAATTAAGGCAGCCTGAGAGGGCCTTCTATTTGGGCCAATACAAGCAAATTTACAAAGTGAAAAAGTACTGAATTGGTATGATAAGCTCACTTATACTATGTTTACATTTATTACTTATAATGCTCTGGATTTAAATTTTCTTATAGAGCAAATGTGCTGTGAGCAAATTAACTTTGGATGTTAGTATTTTTGAAGTTAAATATCAGCTCATGGAACTTATATACTTATACATTTATACAATAATCCTATGTCCTGCAGACAAATGAACAAAAATTTAGAGTCTGAAAAGCTTCACATTTGATATGTACCTGGACATAGGAAGTTAAAAGAAAATCCACTTTCAATGAAGTTAGCATTTCAAACCTTAAAAATTCATTTAAATAAAGTCAGCATTTTGGGTGATCATTTTAAACAAATGATGATACCTACATATCCATAAGCTATGAAATTCAGTTACTGAATGCACAGAAAGGGGAAGCAAAGTGTTCTTTAAAAGGCAACTTTCTAAACTTCCCCACGGAGCTCTGTTTATCCTGACCTAGCAAGGCTGCTCCATTTCAGTTCAGGACTTCTTTTGCATACAGAAGTACAGACTTGCTGAGCTGAGCCAAATCTGTCTATCCAATTACTGGGTAAGAGAGCTGACTGTAGCTTTAGGCAAAACCTGTAATCTGTAAAGCTCTGTAGTATCAGTGACAGCCTAATGAAAGGGAAAGACCAATAGAGTATGTATGTTACTTGAGTGATACACTGATACATTAGTTCTCTCTACAAATAACCCACTTCAAATCCAACACCGAAGAGCAATGAAATATACAGAGCCTTGAAAAAAAGTCATTTGCTATGTCTACAATAATTTTTAGAATGCTTTACAAATGGAAATAAATCCTCAGCAATATATTGCAGATCACTTAGCTGAGTACTAGTGGAATGCTTTTACTACATTTACTAAAAATCTGACTTAGCAACTCCTGTCCTCAACATTTAACTATTTTAGTGACTTTATAACATTTGATAAAACTATATTTTATTATAATTTACAATTTGTAAAGGCAATGAATTCAAGGGTCAAATTTTATTACATTTTACAAATAAAATGTAATAATGATGTTAATTTAAGATGAAAAGTTAGTCTCTATGAAAAGATATAAAAATATGTACACACTGTGATATAAATTCAAAGACAGGCAAAAATTTATTTGTCCAAGTTAGAAGTCAGGAGAAGGAATATTTGGGGGGAAGAAGGAAAGCAGAATAGTTGGGGGAAGTAGAAAAAAAGGAATTTTAGGGTGATGATAATGAATTTCTTGACTTAGGTCCTGGTTATACTGGTGGGCTTATTGTGCACTGTTTGGTATGTGTGTAATAAGCTGATTCAAAAAGTTAAAAAATGCTAATCTCATAATGTGGTTTTGATATTTTAAGAAAGAAAGGATTAATAAATCTTAGCATAGGTTGACCATTTTAGAGCCAAATATTAGCTTTGTAGTCACAAAAGAGCTAGTCAAAGATTTTTTTAACAAAAGAAGTTCAGATTACTTCTGATTTTAAAAATAATTCCTTATCTATGGAAAAAAATGAAATTGATTTAATCTGTATTGGATCGCAATGGGAAATGAATTCTTTTTCTCATGTGTGGAAATATAGGCAAGAATAAAATCAGGGCACGGTATACTCAAAAAGATATTCTAATTCATATTATCAGTATATCTTCTAAGAAACTCAAAACCTCTGTAACGAGGTTTTGCTGGGCCCAGCGTTTTCAGAGGTAATGAAGTTTCATGGCCATTATCGTGATCATCTGGTAATCAATACCTGGGATATCTACTCCAGTAGAAATAAAAACCTTAGTAAAATGTTTCCATTTATAGGTTTTCTTTTTATAAAGGTGGGAACAGATAACAGATAACTTAGTAAATGTATGTTTTCATGGTTGAATAGCCATACAATTAAAAAAATACAGCATAATTTTTTGATTTATTTTTGATTTGTTTTAATTTCTCTTAAAAGAACAGCATGAAATTTCATGTGAATTTAACCTTACTCCATGATGGCAAGGTAAGTAACTTAATGCTTGTATTCATTTCACCAGCATTAATTGAGGGCTTTTTTTTTTCTTTATAGAGACAGGGTTTCACTTTATCACCCTCTGTAGAGTGCTGTGGCGTCACACAGCTCACAGCAACCTCCAACTCCTGGGCTTAGGCGATTCTCTTGCCTCAGCCTCCCGAGTAGCTGGGAGTACAGGCACCCGCCACAATGCCCAGCTGTTTTTTTGTTTTTGCAGTTTGGCCAAGGGCAGGTTTGAACCCGCCACCTTCGGTATATGGGGCTGGCGCCCTACTTGATGAGCCACAGGTGCCGCCCTATTGAGGGCTTTTTATTTGCCAGGCCACAGGGAAATGATGCAGGGCACATGGGCATTGTCCTTCACGAGCTTTGAGTCTAAGAGGAATGTTAAATCATTCATTCAATAAAGCATCTTCTATATGTCAAGCTCTATTCTAGGTTCTGAGGAATGTGAGAAAGATAGAAGAACATTAAAAAAAATCCTTGTCTGCTTGAGAATTACATTATACTAGGGGGAGACAGTGACCATGATATTTGATGACATGGTCTTCAGATACATATTTATGAATTGTACATAAAAATAAGTATGTACAACTTATAAGCATATTTCAATAAGCTATCTTTCCTATAAATAGCATGTGTTTGGATCTCGCTTTTTCATTTGTTCCAATAGTCCTTGCCTTTTGATTGGCGTGTTTGGCCCAATTAGGCTTTCTATTAGAACACATTTCTTACAAACCAGGACACTCTCCTATATACTCACAATACCATCATTAAATTCAGGAGATTAACATTGATTTATTACTGCCACCTAATCATCAAACTTCAATCACATTTTTTTCAGTTATCTCAATGTCCTCTATAAAAAGCAAAAGGTCCTTCTTAGTATCATGTATTACATTTGGTTTTCATGTACCTTTCCTTGATTACCATGACCTTGAAGCTTTTAAAGTTTAAAGGCCAACATTTTGTGGTATTATTCTCTAATTTCTTTGTAATGTTTTATCATATGGTTCTTGTCATTTCTTTGGTGATAGTTGACAGAGGTGATGCTTTTCCCTTTTTATTGTATGACATCAGGTGGCACACAATTTTAATTTGTCCTATTATTGATAATATTCACACTAGCCACTGGATTACGGTGTTGTCTGCCAGGTTTCTCTGCCATAAACTTACTCTTTTCTCCCTCCTAAGTATTTTATGGAGATGTACCTTGGAACTGAGTTAATAAAAAGTATTTTATGGAGATGCACTTTGGAACCAAGCTTCTCGTAAACTTTGAATTTATTCATTCTTTTATTTATATCAGTATGGACTCCTGGTTTCCCAGTTTTAGACAATAGGTTATAATCCTTGAGTGTCATTATTTATTTTGGCACTTGAATTTATTTTTCTGTCCTTCCAGCTGGCTTCTGAGTCCTTTTGACATGTCCCTATCTTTCTTTGCTTTCTGGTGCAACAAAAGTTCCAGATTTGCTTGTTACTTTCTCTGGTCCAGTCCCAGAATCAGTCATATCTCTCTTTTCTTGAGTGGATGCCTTTTTCACTCCTCTTGGACTCTGATTTCCCATGCTAGCTACCCCCCCCCTCCATGGGCCCTCTTCACCCTGCCTTCACATTCTTCACATGTTTCTATGCCTTCATTCCCTTCCGTGGATTTGATTTCCCACCCACTATCATTTTCCTGCAGCCTGAAGATCTTCCTTTAACATTTCTCATAGAGAAAATCTGATGGTGGTGAATTGTCTCAGCATCTGCTCTTCTTGGAATATTTTTAGTTTGCCTTCATTCTTAAGGGATATTTTTGCTAGATATATAATTCATGGTAACAGCTTTTTCCTTTCAGCACTTTACAGATGTCATAGTTCAAAGCATTGTCTTCTGGCTTTTCATTGTTTCAGGTGAGAAGTTGATAGTAATTTTTACCATATTTCCCTGTAGGTGATGGGTAATTTTTTTCTTTTTTGGCATCTTTGAATTTTTTTTTCTCTCTGTATTGGTTTATTTATTTATTGTTGGGGATTCATTGAGGGTACAAGAAACCAGGTTACACTGATTTCATTTGTTAGGTAAAGTTCCTCTTACAATCGTGTTTTGCCACCAAAAGATGTGGCACACACCAAGATCCCACCCTCCTCGCTCCCTCCCTCTCTCTGCTCTTCCTTTCCCCACCCCTCCCTCATTCTTTCTCTGCTCTCCCCTTCCCTCACCCCACCATGTCATTAATTGTCATTAATTGTCCTCATATCAAAATTGGGTATATGGGATTAATGCTTCTCCATTCTTGTGATGCTTTACTAAGAATAATGTGTTCCACTTCCATCCAGGTTAATACAAAGGCTATAAAGACTCCATTTTTTTAATGGCTGAATAGTATTCCATAGTGTACATAAACCACAGCTTGTTAATCCATTCCTGCGTTGGTGGTCATTTAGGCTGTTTCCACATTTTGGCGATTGTAAATTGAGCTGCAATAAACAGTCTAGTGCAAGTGTCCTTATGATGAAAGGATTTTTTTCCTTCTGGGTAGATGCCTAGTAATGGGATTGCAGGATCAAATGGGAGGTCTAGCTTGAGTTCTTTGAGAGTTCTCCATACTTCCTTCCAAAAAGGTTGTATTAGTTTGCAGTCTGACCAGCAGTGTAAGAGTGTTCCCTTCTCTCCACATCCACGCCAGCATCTATAGTTTTGAGATTTTGTGATGTGAGCCATTCTCACTGGATTTAGATGGTATCTCAGGGTATTTTTGATTTGCATTTCTCTAATAATTAGGGATGATGAGCATTTTTTCATATGTTTGTTAGCCATTCGTCTGTCTTCTTTAGAGAAGGTTCTATTCATGTCCCTTGCCCATTGATGTATGGGATTGTTGGCTTTTTTCATGTGGATTAATTTGAATTCTCTATAGATCCTAGTTACCAAGCTTTTGTCTGATTCAAAATATGCAAATATCCTTTCCCATTGGGTAGGTTGTCTATTTGCTTTGGTTGTTGTCTCCTTAGCTGTACAGAAGCTTTTGAGTTTAATTAAGTCCCGTTTGTTTATTTTTGTTGTTGTTGCAATTGCCATGGCAGTCTTCTTTATGAAGTCTTTCCCCAGGCCGATATCTTCCAGTGTTTTTCCTATGCTTTCTTTCAGGATATTTATTGTGTCATGCCTTAAATTTAAGTCCTTTATCCATCTTGAATCAATTTTTGTGAGTGGAGAAGGGTGAGGGTCCAGTTTCAGTCTTTTACATGTGGATATCCAGTTCTCCCAGCACCATTTTATTGAATAGGGAGTCTTTCCCACAAGGTATGTTCTTGATTGGTTTATTGAAGATTAGGTGGTTGTAAGATGCTAGTTTCATTTCCTGATTTTCTATTCGATTCCAAATGTCTATGTCTCTATTTTTGTGCCAGTACCATGCCGTCTTGACCACTATGGCTTTGTAGTACAGCCTAAAATCTGTATGGTGATGCCCCCAGCTTTGTTTTTATTACTAAGAACTGCCTTAGCTATGCGGGGGTTTTTCTGGTTCCATATAAAACACAGAATCATTTTTCCCCAAATCTTGAAAGTACGATATTGCTATCTTAATAGGGATGTCATTAAATAGGTAGATTGCTTTGGGAAGTATAGACATTTTAACAATGTTGATTCTTTCCAGCCATGAGTAGCCTTTGTATACAGCAATAAAAGTCAAGATGAGGCTAATTAAGGACACAACTCCCTTCACCATAGCTTCAAAGAAAATGAAATACCTTGGTATATACCTAAGGAGGTGAAGGACCTCTATAAAGAAAATTATGAAATCCTAAGAAAGGAAATAGCAGAGGATATTAACAAATGGAAGAACATATATGTATTGGTTTTAACAGTGGGTTATGATGTGTCTATATGTAGTCTTTTTCTGGATAAAAAATTTCTGCTTATAGTCACTTAAGGTTTTTTTTTTGATAGTTTTGTTTTTTCCCTCAATATTGGAATAATGTCTGCTATTATTTCTTCAAAAAAGTTTTGTTTTCTGTCACCTCTCTCTCCTCCTTCTGAAACCCTATCTGCATGTATAGTAGCCACCTTGATACTTTCCCACAAGTCATTGGCTGGTCAGAACTCCAGTGATTCCCAGTCCCATGCCATTCCAGAATCTCTGGTCAGCTTATTCTCTAATCCTTGTTCTTTTCCAGGCGTTGCAGAGTCTTGCCCTCACACATACAGCTCAGTGTTCAATTAATGCCTAAAAGGAGTCCCTGAGAACGTTTTGGGAGTCTTTGTGCAGCTTCTTAATGTTTTGGGAATCTCAGTGCAGCTTCTTCCTCTCCAACACTCTATCAGGCACCTCAGCAGGCCTAAGGTCGAATTTTTCTTCAGTTCAGCAAAATCACCATCTACCATTTTCTGCTTAGTCTTCACTCTTGTCCCCCCATCACCATCCAACATTCTCTAATGGTCTGTACCCCTTCTCGCCATGGACCCCTCTCCAGCACCCCCCTTCATTGCAGTTTGGAAGTGCCTACCTGAAGAAAACCAGGGCTATTGTGGGGCTTCAGCCTAAAACCTGCAGGATTAGTAGGAGTTAACTGGGTAGTAGGGTAGGGTACGTAATTGCTGGCATGTTTCCAAAATATTTAAAACAGAATGTTTTAAATATTAAGAGCATGCAGTGAGTTTGTCAGATATAAATAGTTTCCCATGGCTGATGTCACATTGCCTGGTAAGGCAGAGGCCAAGTCACAAATGGCCGTGCCGCTTAATTAAGAGGTTTGCATTTTGACTCAGCATTCTTAGGACACCAATAAAGGATTTAAAAGAAGCATGAACCTTGATGATAACTTAACCTCCATATTTCCATGTTCGTGTCTATAGAATGTATATGTTTAAAATAATGGCATCAATTGTTTCTTTTATAAATGGGACTATTTTTTAAATAGAAGTTTTAATTTTTGTATCCATATCAAAAGCCAACATCAACTACCTAATATAAGAAGTCCTTGACAAGAGATTGTTTTTCTAACAAATCTGTGGACAACATATATTCTGAGCGATGAAGTGATCTCAACATACATATAATAAAGGAAATTGATGGTGAAACTAAAAACAAAACACAAAGCTTCTGATTTCTCGATCATTACCATTAATAGATGTAAAAGATCAGGCTATAATAGAGGGTAGTCAATTGAATTATGGTATTTGTGAGTACATAAAAAAATCTAGACAGAGTGAATAAAATGGTTATACTGAACGTTTCGTGGACTCACAAAAGAGAGAAAAGAGGAAGGGAATAAAAAGAAGCTCGGCAAACAAAAAAAAAATCTGTTTCTTTATTTTCATGCCAGATGGGCCAGAGAAAAAATGCTTTTTAAAACTTTTTATATTATACCCTATTCAACTCAATTCAACAAACATTTATTGGCTTTCATGATAGGTATGAGGGGAGTAAAACATAATGACTTCTGACCCCACAGGCATTTGTAAACTTGTGTGGAAGTAGATGCTTCTAATTATTTGTTACACATGGCAGAATAAAATGAACGGCTTCTACTTTGAGCTGGGGAAAATGTGAAAATTTAACTGTATTCAAAAGCACACCAAAAGAAATGCCACAAGAGATGTACAAGTCAACTCCCATGGGAAACACAGGGTTAATAAATTCTGAATTGTGGAGACAGAGCTTTCACAGAAGAGAATGGTTTGGATGGTATCAAAGTATCAAAGGCTTAATAGTTGGACAAGTAGAAATGATGAATGGAGAAGGCATATTTAGAAAATATCAAATATTCTTGGGCGACCGGAGCTGAGGGCAAGAAGGTGAGATAGGTCTGGAGATGGTAGTGGTAGGTGATGTTGCTGCCGTGCCCACGCCATGCCCAGATCCACTTCAGTAGGTCATACACCTGTTCCCCAGCTGCAACGAGTGTTGGCTGCTGATAAGAGCACAGCTGTGTTTTTTCCAGAGAATGCCCTCAGCTGAATGGGAGTCAGCTCAACAGAAATTTAACCCCTGTCTTCAGCCGTTGGCCTGTGAGTGATAGGCCCCAGGTATAAAAGCCTCCTGTGCCTCAGGCTGGAATTAACTTTGTAGGGCTTCTTGGAATTAGGCTGAAGCTAGATTTCAGCCAAGATCACATCCTTGCTTAGTTCCTTCCCTCGGCCTATACTACTTTCCTTGTCCCCTCTTTCCTGAGAGCACCCACTCCGCAGTTGGAGCTCAGATGAATCGAACTGGAAAGGTAAGTAGAACTAGACTGGGGAGAGCCTTGAATGCCGTTTCAAGTTGAGATTTTGTTGTCTAGGCAGTAGGGCACTGCTTAAACAGTGGTTTTTGATCAGGAAGACTTGATCTTTTGAAAGAGAAATTTAAATGCAAAATGAGATAAAAACACTGCAGAAGTAGAATGTTTAGAATTTGATTAATGACTGGATATGAGATAGGAGGGAAAAAGAAGAAAAGTTGAAATTTCCAGTGACAGTTGTTCAATTATTGAGGTGCCACAGGAAAACCAATGGGCAGTGAGCAGTTGGAAATTCAACCTGTAGCTCACGGATGGGATTGGAATGTAGATTCAGAAATTATTACTCATTAAATTAATAAATGTTTATTTAGCATTACTTCTTTGCAGATACAAAGACAAACTAGAGATTGTGGAAGACAGATGTCATAAATATTTCAATAGAAGGGGTTAATTTTGTGATATAAATACAAGATGGTGGTAGAATAATTTATTACAATGAATAAACAATTCACTAAAGGGGTCTTAGCTAAATATCCAGAACCAATGGCTTCCTTCTGCACTCATAGTCAATATTTAAAAAGTGAAAAAAAATTATTCTATTCACATGGACCACAAAGACTCTCAAATAGCTAAGAATAAATTTAACTAGAAAGATACAAGTACTTTTTGAAAAAAAAAAAAAAACCTATGTAACATTACAGAGAGATGAAAAAGACTATCTGAGTTAAGTGTATAGGCATACCATACCATTAGGTAGGAAGGCCATGTTGGAACAACATTAGTCCTTTTCAAACCAAGTTCTTAAATTCAATGTAACTCCAGTCAGAACACTAATGGGATTTTGGGAAAGCCTGGCAAATTGATCCAAATGTTTATCTTTAGAAAAAATTTCCAGTGAATCAATGTTTTGAACGAGAAGAATGAGTATGGCCATTACCCTTTTGGATAGCATAGAAAAGAGTAAGTTACTATATAGTTTATGATCCTGGCATGAAAACAAAAAAATAATTTCAGGCAACATTATAAAAGGTCCTATATAGATCCAAGAGTGTATACCAAATATACAAATACTTTTGTATATATACCAAAGTATTATATTATATTTGTATATATACCAAGAATATATCAAAACTTTGCCTCAAATAAGGAAAGAACAGATTATTTAATAAATTGTGTAAGGACATTTGTCTCTTTGGAAAGAAAATAAATGTCCTTGACCTACAAGACACAGAAATATATTACATGTATATTATGTATCTGCTATAAGAATATAATGCTATTAACTTGGACAGGGAAAAAATGACTTCTTAAGCAAGACATGAAAGCTAGAACCCATAAAAAAGATATGACTATATGAAATTTAAAATTTCTGTACTATTATCAACCAATACAGAAAGATAAGTAACAAGTTGGGAAAATATGTGCAACACATCTAATAAACTAATGGTTAATATTCAAAGAGCTTCTATATAGCAATAAAAAGATGCAGTATAAATAAAAATGGGCATATTTTAAGAAGAGGCCAAAAATATAAATTGCCAGTAAGAGTATGTAAAGAACTCAATTTTGTTCACGATTACAGAATTAAAATTAAAACAAAGATACCATTTTTTTCTCTATTAGATTGGCACTTGATCAAAATATAGTAGAACATTCATAGTTGACCACTTCCCTATACTGACTGCCCCCTTAAGTTGACCTAGATTTCAAAGACTGGACATGCACCACATGTACGCATCAATACAGTTGACCCAATTCCTTATGTTGACCATCTGTGTGTATTGTTACAGTCCCTTGGGTAGTTAACCTTGAGGGGTTTTACTGTATACGTTTAGAATTGCCTATTTTTCACACAGTACACTTTTACCTGTTAATTATTTCACTTTGCTTACTCTATTTTTGCCTGTAAAAATGATAAATTCTTTTATCAAGTAGATCAAGCTTTGCCTATGTGACTTCTGGTTTTCCATCTGTTTTCTTTTAGTTATTTTGAAATTTCATTTTAAGATGTATTTAAATATTTTGGAATTAATTTTGTTATAAGAAGCTAAGTAGTGATCCTGCTAAGTTTTCCACTTATTACTCTATTCTTCAGATGTCTTTTATTAAATAATCCATCTTCAATCCATTGGCTAAAAATAAACATATTTTATTTTATTTTATCATAGACTAAATCCCCTTACATATTTGGATTCCATCCGTCTTATTGGTAGACCCATTCACTCCTCTACCATTATAGCACTATTGTAAGTGTAATGATTTAAAATTTTTTAAAGTCCTGATACTGCTTGTCTTTTCTCATTATTTTTCTCTTTTCAAGTTTCTTTTAGCTATTTTCACATATTCATTTTTCCAGAGGAACTTTAGAGTTATCAAGCTTTTTAAAAATCCTTGCTTCTTGGGCAGTGCCTATGGCTCAGTGGGCAGGGCGCTGGCCCCATACACCGAGGGTGGTGAGTTCAAACCCGGCCCCCGCCAAACTGCAACAAAAAAATAGCCAGGCATTGTGGCGGGCACCTGTAGTCCCAGCTGCTTGGGATGCTGAGGCAAGGGAATCACCTAAACCCAGGAGTTGGAGGTTGCTGTGAGCTGTGTAATGCCATGGCACTTTACCGAGGGTGATAAAGTAAAAAAAGAAAAAAGAAAAAGAAAAAAAAGAAAAATCCTTGCTTCTCTTCATTACAATCTTTTAGTGATTCGATCTTGTTTGAATTTCGAGATTCAATTATTGAGATCGTTTTACATTTTTGACATTTCCTACCCCAAATCAAGATATATCTTCCCTTATTTGTCACTTTCATGGCTCTCTGTAGGAGCTTTTCCTCTGTTTCCTTTTCTGGGGTCTGTATATGTTCTACATATGTCTTTTGAAATTTATTCATAGGCTTTGCTATTATATGTAGATAGTACTTTTAAATCCATTATAAATCCATTATATTGTCTACCTGGTTATTGCTGGTATAAAAAAGCTATTGATTTTTGTATAATTATCTTGAAACTACTTTGCTGAGCTCCTGCTGGGATCTGTTCAGCCATAGGCTTTTGCTTTTTTGTTGGTGGTGTTTTTTAATATGTGAGTTTTGCAATCTTCAGAGATCAGATAAATTCAGTCTATTTCAATGGTTTTAAAACAAAAGGAAGAAATAATAACCAAATTCCACTTGCAAAGCCAATAAGCACTATTTCATAGATAGTCCCTCCAAAGGAAACCACGTATCAGTCTTGTTTGTGAAAATTATGCAAAACTACTAAAGAAAATCTTATTGTTGTAAGTCTCTTCCTTCATTTGATACTCTTAAAATTTTCATGCACACTGCCATGTCATCTGCAGAGGACTACAAGTTCACCTTCTTTCTTATACTGATACCTTATACTTCTTTTGTCTAAATGCCTTGTTCTGTATTTTGTGAACAATGAGAAACCAGAATTTCTTTTCTCATCCTTGACAGCAAAGAAAATTTCTCTTATTTTTCTCTACTAAGCATGATGCTGAGATGAGTATTAGTTTTATGTCAAGAAAGTATTATTTACTCCTACTTTGCTTAGAGTTCTTTTGAAGTAGGAACGTCATTTGAATTTTATCAAAGGTCTTATTTGGCATCATATGAAGCAATGATTAGAAAATTTCCTTGGCCCTATTAATGTGCTATTTTAAATTAATAATACTTTTAGTATCAAATTGTTCTTGTGCTCTTTTTTCCCACTTTTATTTTTCTACTATGTTTGCTCATATTTTATTTAGTGTGTCTGCAAAATTTCCATAAGAGAGATTGATCTTAGCTGGGCATTGTGGTGGATGCCTGTAGTCCCAGCTACTTGGGAGGCTGAGGCAAGAGAATTGCCTACACTGAAGAGCGGGAGGTTGCTGTTGGCTGTGATGCCATGGCACACTGGTGACAAAGTGAGACTCTGTCTCAAAAAAAAAAAAAAAAAAAGAAAAGAAAAAGATTGATCTAATGTTTCCTTTTGGTGAGTTATCTATGTTAGGTTTTCTTATCAATATTTTGCTGGCTTTAAAAAAGGCATTCAGAGGGTTTCCTTTTTATGTTTTGGAAAAATTTAAATAGAATGGATTTATCTGATCTTTGAAGGCTGAAAAAGTTCTCTTCTTAAAAAACTTATGCCTGGAAAAATTTCAGCAGAAATCTCACTAAAGGTAAAATGGTTGACTCTAGGTGTGGGCTTCTCAGTGATTTTTCTCTTTCTAGTTTTCTAAGTTTGGGGAATTAAAAAAAAAAAATTTTATATTAAGTATGAGAAAAATAAAGCAAGGAGAGAAAGGAAAAGGAAGGGAGAAGATAGTTTCTATAAGATGAATAGTAGTTGGTAAAACTTGACAATAGGACGATTTAGGCAACTATTATAAAAGTTAAGGAAAGAAATGATAATGATCTATATTAAGGAAATAGCAAGAAGAAAAAAAAATGGAAGGAATGAATAGAGTTGGTGATTAACCCTTGAAGGCGAATGAAATAGCCCTGGGAGAACTTGCAGAAAGAAGGCAGAGCTAAGTCAGAAACTTAGGACAGGGCTGAGTACATACACAGCACTCAATAGTTACATGTGGTGTGTGTAAATAAATAAACCTAAGATGTGAGTAGAAGCTCAAGTCTCAGCAAAAGACACTAGAGGAAATGATCACAGAAGTTGGAAGAAAAGTGTGCAGACGTACTGACTTGAGCAACCCCCCTCCCCCCAAAAAAAGCTTCCAGAAAGAAAAGATGATCCTTTGGGTGAAATGCTCTGTAGAGATCTTTTAGGGCTAGCAAATTATTGGTGTCTTTTGAGAGAGCAGTTCTCAGAGAATAGAAGGAACCAAACTATCAGTTAGTGAGTGGGTGGGAGGGGGGGAGAGGTTTTCAAAATAGATTAAGGGAGAAAGAAAAGTGTAACTTAAGTAGCATTAGGTGCAGGGGAATTTTTTTGTAAAGTGAAAGAATTGCAGAGCAAGGGGAAAGACCCTATGTTCTTGGCTAAGAAGACCAGTTTCCTGTTGTTTTGGATTTTTTTGGCGACCAAAATTGCCAATTAGAAAGTAATTTACTTCATTATTACACTGGATCCAGCTGAATCAGTAAGATGACGAGAATAACTCAGCAATACTTTTCCCCCCAAATCTAAAAAAGACCTCCATTTTGGTCCAAAATATCAGGGAAATAGTTATTTCTGGGCTTTGTAGAATTCTGATGGTAGGCCGTCTGTTTACTGCTGCATCCTTTATTTGCTTCTACTTTTTTTTGAGCAATACCCGTGATGGAAAAGTGACATTAACCCCTCCAAAATAAATGGGACATAATCTGCATAACTTGAAATTGAATGTTCCCTTTACTTACTGAGAAGGGAGAACAAAAAGAGGCTTGGCTCTTTTGTTCTTGGAGGGCCAAGTTCTCCAGCAACTATTCCAAAGTCTATTTTGCCAAGTGGTAGGCCTTATCTTGCCCTCTCATTCTGAAAGTGCCCTGTCTTTGGAAGTTGGCGTAGATATCGCTTGGTGAAGTGCGGCCCTGGTCACTGACCTTGCTCAGGGTCCTAGAAGCCTTTGGTTTGCTTTGAAAACATCTGGGAAAAGGCCAAGCACGCACCCTGGTATTTTCAGATCTTCACGAATGTCAAGAGCTATTTTCTGGATGATGTTAGTTATGTTTTGTAGGCAATCATATCCCATGGGTTTTAGTTGCTGTTTCTCCAAAGAGACAGTTATTCTGTGATCCTGTGTATTCACTGTGATCATATTATTCCTTGTATGACACATCTTATTTCCAGGAAGCACCAGACATGAAACATATGTGATAGCTGTGACATTTTTCAATGTCCAAATAACACAATCACATTCAGTGGCAAACATTTAAAGAAATTGTACGTGAATCAAAATACTATTTTCAGTTATGATGTTTAATCATCTTGTACTCTGCTTTGCAATGATAAATAGTAAATTCGATTTGGGGGTTTATATTGTTCCATGTGAGGGTTTTTTACTTTTAAAAAGCATATACTTTCCTGTCACAAAGACCTAAATGAAGATTTTGTAATGAAGTAGTTTTGTTTTAAGAAAAAACATCTAATTAGTAGAACATAGATAGGCTTCATTTGAGGTACAAATATTGGTAATTAGCAATCTGTCAACCTTTTGATAAAAGCCAGGAGTTCATGGTTCTAAACTAACATTTTCACTGCAAAGACAGTTTTATGAACAGATGTGTTCTGATGTCTACTTCACTATTACAAACATGATTTGAGAGGTAGAAGTGATAAAGGGGTCTGGGAAATAGATTCTGGGAGATCTTAGGGCATGGCTGAGCCCTCTTTCTTCCTCTTTGGAGTCTCAGGAGCTGTGGCTTGTTTGACTTGGTCAAGAGGGTTTATGGCCTATTGAATGTTCAACACATGGCTACACAGAGGCATCCCTAGACTCTCAGGTACTGGGGCACCTCAGTCTGAGGAGTAGGCCTGCTCTTTTGGGAAGGTGATGGGGCACTGGCCATCAGAAAGTGGCCTGTATCTGAGACAAGGTCCTTGGCCTTTCCTTCTGCTCAGCCATCGTTACTACCATTAAAAAGAAGGCTGAGATTTTCCCTAACTCAGTCTTCTCCAGGAGGACTTTGTAAAAAACTTTGTTGCAACATTTTAGTGAAGATACTTCTGTACTTACCAGCCAAGCAGAATTAAACAATCAATCCTATAAGTATGCCTCAACAACCAAGGCCTTGTGCCGTAGAAGAATGGGAATGTTTGTTCTTTTATTCTACATTTCTGAACAAGTGCCTACTGTGAGCAAGGACAAGTTAAAGTTACAGACAAGCACAATGTTGAAATGTAAGAGGCGTTCAGAGGAAGGGAAAGGAAGCTGCAGTGACTGAACACACTGAGTCCAGGAACCTTATATCATTAACACATTTATGTTGCGACCACATAAATGATCACGCAAGACAGGGATTGCCAGTACATGCTGCATCCGTGTCTTATTTAATCCTTTTTGCAGCCATAAGAAGCGAATATCATCATCCTTTTATACAAGAGAGAAATTGGGAGTCAGAGATTAAGATTTAAGACAATAGAGTCACCATTTTTCTTAACTTTGGCACATCTGTGAGATATGGTGCAACGAATCACTCAATAGCCCTTCCTGAGCCTCTTCTACAGAGATTGGAAGTCTGGCGCTTCCTTTTCCAGCCACCATTGCAATGAAGGCTGGGCATGTGACCTGACCTCATAATGGAAATAGAAGAGGAAATCTGGTGTCAGGGTCACTCTAAAAGCTATTGCAAATACTACGTTTAAAAAGCCAGATGGTAAATATTTTTGGCTTCGTGGGCCACACAGTTTCTGTAACGACTACTCACCTGTGCTCTTGTTGAGTAAAAGCCGTGGTGGATGGACACTATAACAAATGGGTGTGGGGCTTTTTTTCCCCAATAAAGCTTTATTGTCAAAGAATAGGCAGTGGGCTGAATTTAGTCTGCTGGCTAGAGTCACCCTTGGTATATGCAAGATGAGGGGATTGGTTCCAGGAAAACCCACATATACCAAAATCTGTGCATTTTCAAGTCCCGTAGTAGTAGTAGCAGCAGAAGCAGCCAGACCCCTGCAGAACCACAAACATACAAAGTTGGTATATGAGCTAGTTTTTATGTTTTGTTGAAAAAAAGAATCGGCATATAAGTGGACCTGCACAGTTCAAACTGATGTTGTTCAAGGGATAACTGCGGTGTGCTGTTCCCTGGTTTAGAGAAATAGAATACTGCTGAAGAAAAATAACTTATGCTTTTTTCTTTCATTTCTGTCCACTCAATGTTACTGCCATGCTGAGCCATTTGAGCAGTTAGTAAAATATGCTCCACATAAAAACCAAAGTTTTGGTTTTGAAAGTACAAATTATATCATATCATTCTCCCGGCTAAAACATTTTCTTGCTTTACAAGCTCCTATTCATACACCAGAACTCAATTTGAGTATTTTATCCCCTTGAGAAGTCTTCCCTTATCACTCTAGATAACTTGAACCCCAACCTCATTATTCTCTCAAAGTTATGATATTTTCCCTTTTTAACACCTACCACAATAAATGATAATATGCTACACATTTATTTATGTCTTTATTTACTTAATGGCTGCTTTACTCATCAGAACTGGAACAATATTTTTTGGTATCTGCATATTGCACAGACTGTATATTTGCAAGAAATATTTGTGAAATATGTGAATAATATCATAGAAGCATCTTGTCAGAAGAGGAATCTTAGCACAATTTTAAAAATCACACAAGGAAAGTCTGTTGACTCTGATCAATTAGAAAACCAAGACTCTGTGAAGAGTCCTAAGGGAATTATGCTAAAAAGAGAAAGTGCAAAGCTGCTATGAGGCAAACCAAGAACACAGGGTGAAGGCAATCACTCAATAGCCCTTCCTGAGCCTTGGATGTGTGTCAGTCTTTGACTACTTCTACATGAGATAGTAGAAGAGGCAAGAGAACTATGTTTGTGATATTATAGTGAAATAAGCACACGCAGATGGAGTGAGAAGTGAGTTCTTGCCAGCTCCACCTCGAGAGAGAGGGCCAAGCCACAGAGACAAGAAGACAGAGGGATAGAAGTTTGAGCTATGCAAAAGTGAGTCTGTGTACCTGGAGATGGTGCTGACCTGTTTCTTGTATAACAAAGCCATGTTGTCTTACCTGTTGAGGCGGATTAAGCAAGAAGCTAATGATTTATAGAGGGGTTTCACAGTGTGACAGAACTGGGTTTTCTTGTTTACTTGTGGTTGACATAGCTTGGAACTAGAGAAATAGGAGCAGCTTGATACTTAGATTGGATTCCTTCTTCAGAAGAAAAGAAGAGAGGGAGAAAGGAGAGGGGTATTACCCATTCTTACACCCAGTGATAACCACTATTAACATTTTGGGACATATACTTTCATATTTCTTCTAACTCACAGAAGTATTGGAGATGGAAATTAGATTTGATTGTTAAGTGATGTTTAACGAATAGTGCCAATAATTCTAGAACACCCTTTATCAAAGAGCTGATTAACCTTTATATAATGTATTTTATCTATAAAAGGAAGACTTTAGAAAGTAAGGAATAATAAGGGGTTTGCACCTTGTTTTATAGACGTGGCTCAGAGACATTAAGTGACTTGCTTGAAATCCTATCCTTAGCAAGTTGTAGAACAATCTTGAACTAAGGATGTGAGTCTTTAAATCTCATGCCTGCAGTAATCTGCAGAGTATCACAGAATTCAATGGTTTTCAAGCTTTACTATTGTTGGAATCACTTGGAAAGTTTTAAAAAGTATTGATGCCTAGGTTCCACCCCAGAGATAATTATTTAGTTGGCCTGAACTTCAGGATTTTTAAAAATTGTAACCAAAGTTGAGATCCACTGTTCTAGCTGTAACATGTGAAGATTGCATAATTAGAAAAGTATATTCAGAATTAGGTCTGGAAAGCATTTCTGTTACTGATTGGCAAGTGTGCAGAATAAAATCCTTAGGCTTTAATTCATCTCACACCAAAGTGTGCATAGTTTTCTAAGGATCTTTAAGGATGATAAGGGTGCCTTCCCCCAATCTACCATTTCTGGATGCCTGAGTCTTAGCACCTATACTCCTGGTTACCTCATCTAGCCAATCCTTACATCATACTGCCCTTTCTGAACACTTACCTTTTAAGATTCCAAAAAGTTTGCTGTAAAAGCAAATTGTGATCATTTTAATAGCAGTTTTAGTCTTCAGAATAAATATGGTCATTGCTTGTCAACTAAATAAAAAGCAGAGAGAGACTCTGTAAAAGAAAAGATATTTATTTGGGAATAGAATATTGAAATGGGAACACACATGCCATAATTAACTACATGCATATTCAGGGAGGTGAAAGAATATGAAAATTTTAAAGGAAAAAATGAGTAAGATGATGTAATTAATTTGAAATTATTTTCCATAGCTAAGGTGATCAACAAGGATGACACCAGTCTGAGGCTAGACAGGCAGTTGCTGGGTAGATGCTCTGGCAGAAGTATTTTTTGTGTTAGTCTGCAGTGGGCTTTGTGCAAGGTTGTGGGTACTACTGTCTTTTCTGATAGTTTTTGTTATCAGGCATACAAGCATAACCCTCTCTTCACAGTCTTCCCTGGTTCTATTTGACCGTGTTTTCTTAACATTAGTGACTCCATTTTGATTCTGACAACTTTAACACACTCTTGCTTCCCCTCATACAGTGTCTTTTGCCATTTTAAGATACTTGAAAACACGTAAGTGTTGATGGTGGATGAGTTGAGGAGAAGGGAGTATGGAGTCCAGTTTTGATTCCTTTTTAGGAAGTGGACTGAGGAGATCCTGTTGCTGTACACTAGCCTACTTGGTCAGTGACACAGAGGAAAGCACTGCATGTGAAATGAATGATTTGAAAAGAGAAGACTGAGGCTCGCTTGGGCATTCAGCAAAAACCCATTTTTACTAAGATTCCTATATACCCCAAATCATCAGATAACAATATCCAAGAATAAAGAACACAAAAGGTAGCAAAAACTGTCATAAAAATTTCTTGTCAGCATTAATGCAGCAAAGCATGTACACACCTTTCTAAACTAAGACTGTCCTGCTTGGAGATAAACAACAATGGAGATAAACCACAAAGGCGCTGGGTTGTCTGTTCTGTTTGCCTACTTCCCTATATGATTAACTGAAAGTTATTGTGTAAATTGAGGTAGGGAACAAAGTGCAATGGCCCACTGCCCCAGGCAGGTGATCAGGCCCCAGTTGCGACTTGGCAGGGCCCTCCAGCACATTCTTTCCTTTAGGACGTAACTGCCTACGTTTTTCAGCAAGGCTGCTTCTGGCCCCCCAAACTCATATCTAGTCCATGTACTGGAAATGTTCCTTCTCAGGGCCTTGTACTTCAAAGAGCACAAATGAGACTGATTCACCTTACAAGGGTGCAGGGGACTGTGTCCCTTCAGATCCCCATCTTTGAGATGAGGTTTACAGAGCTAATGCTCTTTGGCACCTTGGTTTTTCAGGCTCTTTCAACACTGAAGAGGCTTATGGCCTCTTCTTACATTTAAGATGTTCCCATGGTATTTCCCTGTCTGTCAAGAGTATGTTGGGGTTTCCTAAAGTTCAATAAATACTTGCTGAATATTGAATGAGGGCAAGAATGAGATACAAATTTTATTTTAATTTTTTAGGTAAGCTTCCTTTCTCTTTTGGCATGTGGGATTTTCTCTACATACTTTGATGACTATAATGCTTTTTATTCCATCACAAACTCCTGTTATAGGTAGGAATCTGGGGGGAAATTTGTTGTCTCTGGTAAGAAGGAGGATTGATTAGAGGACAGAAAACTATTTGTAATTCCTATAAAACATTTTTATTCCTTTAAATATAAAGTAGAGAGTAGTTGATTTTTATACCTGTGGGAGAACCAGGATTTTAAGAGAAATATGAAAAGCAGATTTTTTTCTTACAGAAATTATACATTGAAGAAATAAGACAAAAATGCAAGTATATTTGTACATTTTCAAAATCATATATGTTTTGGAATATATTTTGAAATATATTTCAACATATATTTTGAAATCATATATTTTGAAAATGTGGAGCATTTTATTTTCCTGGAAAAAACTGAGAACACTCGCGTATCCATAAACAAGGGCTCGGGGTACATGCATTAGGTTGTATAGGGCCCCTGCCCCCAATTTCATATCCTTCCTAGAACCTCAGAATGTGAACTTACTTGGAAATTTTATTGTTACAGATTTAATTAGTTAAGGTAGAGGTCATATGGGAGTAGGTCGGCCTTTAACCCAACATGGTTGGTGTTCTTAAACAAAGAGAAGAGACACAGAGGGATGAGGCTCTGTGGGGTGGGATTATGATGCCAGAAACCAAGTAATGCCTGGGCTACTTAGGCTAGAAGAAGCATGGGCAGATTCTCCACTGAAGGATTCAGAGGGAGCATGGCCCTGCCAGCAGTTTGACTTTAGACTTCTAGCCTCCAAAACTGAGATAAAATGAATGTCTATTGTTTTACGCCATCCTAGTTTGTGGTACTTTGTTATGGCAGCCCTAAGAATCTAATACAGTGCATAATCATAATGTATATATTTTAAAAGTCATGGAAAATATCTAAATATTGATGTTAGTTAACTGTGATCTGTAACAAAATATTTTATTGCCTATAAATCCAACAAATGTTTGGACTTCAGAGATACACAAAAAAACTCTTTGTTAAATAATAAGTAGCAAGCACATGGTGTGTGCACAATGATTACAATCATATAAGACCCAGTAAAGGTTCACAACAAGACCTTTCTTTTTCTGGTTGGTAGAATATGGTAAAGATTTCTTGCTACTGTTTCTTTTAATGTGAGGAATAAATATTTTATATAAAAATGCTAAAACAAATCACAAAAATTGTTTAACATAAGTCACTTTTAAATTGAGATTGGAACCACACTTTTTTCATACATGGAGTTGAATAATTCTCCTTTGTTGTTGATTTTAAACCTAAGCTAGCAGTATGTTTTATAGAATGAGATAAGTGGCCCTTGAAATAATTAGTGCTTGTGAAAGACCTGTAGGTTATTTCAACTCTCTAAAATGTTGCACTTCCTGCTAACTGAGGCTAAAACATAGTAAATAACAACAACAAAAAAGGAGAGTTACGTCTAAGCAATGTAGGAACCAGCAGGCATAGAAGCTCACAGCACTTTTTACTTGTTTTTGTAGAATCTAAACTGTAATTAATACTTCAAGCCCACAAAATGAGCGGGATTGGAGGGCTTGGCTTCTGGAGAAATATTTGCAGTGAAAGTTAAGAAGCTGGTGAAACAGCTTATTAAACTAACCCATCCCATATAAATACCGTAGTCCAAGCAGTGATGCAATCTTGTTGGAAGTCTCCAAGTGAGTCCTCAGAGCCAGTGTCAGTTTTCCTTATACAACTGGAGCTGGCTCTTTTACAGGCTAGCTGACCTATTCGTTTAAGAGTATGGCCTGGCCTCTCTAAAAATAAATATTCACTCATCTTTCTCCAAGGCTATTTTTGGAAATCAGTTTTTCAGTTTGGTAATCCATGGTGGTATCAATGAATGCCAAGTGTTGAAGAATTAAAATATAATTTCTCCCACTAAGGAATCTTTGCATTGTTGACCATACTCACACAAAATGCAGTTGCCATTTATTTGTATAGCAAAACAGGAAATCATTCTTTTTATTTGCAGTTTTTGACCGGGGCTGGATTTTGAACCCGCCACCTCCAGTATATGGGGCCGGTGCCCTACTCCTTTGAGCCACAGGTGCTGCCCCCAGGAAATCATTCTTTAAGTGAACCACTTATTAAAAATCAATTTACAAGATTATTTGCACCCCTTTTCACAAACCACCAGTATTTAAAGCAATAAGCATTTTCTGAGTTTTCTAAGGTTTTTCTTCTTGGCAACAGAAAGAGCGTGGATGTTTGGAAGTTATTCCCTAACTAGATAAATCATCTACTTAATAGTTTTCGTAATAGTTAAATGGCAACAGTGAACAAAGTAATTGAAGCAAAGGATATAGTCGTTATTGTTGTATTAGGTCTACATTCCCTACTTGGGAGGGAATGTGACTGGCAGTCTTTGGGCATCATCAATGAGTATAATCCATTTTTCAGGCCAGCTGACCTATTCACGTAAGAGTATGGCCTGGCCTCTCTAAAAATAAATATTCACTCTTCTTCACAGAAAAAATAAAGTACCATAGGAGTAGAAGAGACAAAATTATTTATATGCATTTTTACACATTCAGCCTGAATATCTAATATACAGGTGAAAAGAATGGTCTCCAAACTTTTCTAATATGAAAGTCTCAACAGGATACTCATAATCTTTGGGTGACTTAGGCTCTTGGTGGGTATATATATTGTGGGAGAATATACTGTGCTGAAACTGTTTTGCCCACAAGACTCTGAGAGAGGCCCATTAATGGGAAATTTTGAAGCTAAAGATTAACAGTCCTCCCTCTGTACAGAGAGGAATCTAAGCATTATCAAAGAGCCATTTTCTAGGTAGAAATGCAGTCCCAAAATTAGAAGTCTTGGTGTGAGAACACACAATTGTATTTTTCATTTGAATAGCTTTAAAAAGAGATACCTAATATTACCGAATACGAAGATGATTTTTCTGGCCTTTTACTTAATGTTAAGATGATTGTTATATTGCTGATGTTATTTTCTTCTTTTTGAAAACTAGGCTAGATGCTTTCCAAAATACAAAGATAAAGAAAAGACAATTTCCTGCACTTGCCCAGATGCCTGGTGTGTGTAATAACCTCACCGATTATGTTTTCCCATTTAAAGATGCTATTGCTTTAGTGGTGCCACTTTTGGCAAATGACACTAACTGGGACTTTAAGAGTATATTCTTTTATGAGAGGTAATTTTATTTGACTGCCGGCAGAGATTATTTTAAATGGACAATTTCTAGAGTTTTACATATTTTTCCTAGTCATAGTTAGAGTATGAAAAGTGGGCCATTTGCTGCTAGCATTTTGTAACCTAAGGAATTTTAATATTTTCCTTTATTGTCAATTGCTAGAAAGATAATTTTGGAACATGTACGTGCTATTTGAGGTCTGGATATTCCAGATGAAGTTTATTGAAAGCTAAGAAATATATAATTTTTAGTTTTTTTGGAGGTTTATGGAGTTCTACTGATCTCTGCCTCGACTCACAGCCCCCATGAAGGGACAAAAGTAATACATATACTTCTGACAAAGACTATTTTAAGTGAGATGATTTTTCTAATTGGAATTGGTCCTACCTTGGAGAATATAATTTTCCTCATCTCTAATATTCAAAAGCATAAAAATTACCCTGGAAACAGCATCTTGTCATTTAAGTCAAAGTTAAGAATTGTCTTGTTCTTTTATTCTAGATAAGTCTTGAGCAATAGCTATTTTCACATCGTTGGTCAGTCTACAATGCAAAACTTTGTAAGTAGTGAATGTGGATTGATCAAATGATTCTGTGTCTTTAGTGCCTATGAACGCTATAGATATTTTACAAATAAATGTATCTGAAAACAAACAGCTGTCAAATCTGAAGTAACTATTCTAAGTGGATTTTGTGAGGGGTTAGGGATACAGAGCTATCTCAGGCTAACATTCTCACGTTGCATGTGACAATTTTCAAGTTCATCATTAGCTAGTCCTATCCTGCACCATAACAGTGATGACTGTGCCAATTAACATTTATTAAGGGCATGTGCTTTCCAGGCATTACTTTATTTAATCTTCCTTCTAGCCTTCAGAAGACTGAATAAATAGTATCTTCAGCAGAGAAATAGAGAATCATAGATAATTGTTATTTGCTCTACTCTAAAGCGTAAATGTCACCAAATTACGGAGTCCTGAAAATGACACTAGAACAAAGCTCCAGAAGAGGTATAGTGAGTGGTCATCCACAGAGCCATGCTTCTAGTTTGTTCCATGATTTGCTTCACAGATGCTGTCTAGTGTCCAGGGTTCTGTGGCAAATTTGAACTTGTGTCAAATACTGAGGAAATGTGAGCAAGCAACTTCCAAGCTAATTTTCATAAATGAGGACACATTTTAAAAGTGAATCATCACCACATTAAAATAATTTATATTTACATCCTGTCCCCTCATCCCACCCTTCTACATCACCTAATGCCTCATTTGCTTTTTAGATTTGAATAGTAATTTCACTGGTTTGATAGCTTATTTAATTTAATGCTGCCTGGTGCATTCTTCCTACTTGATTCAGTATAAGCAGCTAACTGTAAACAAGAGTTTCAACTAGAGTGACGGCTTCACGGATTAATTCAGTGAAACAGACACTCTCCTAACTACAAGTATTATCCCATTTAATATTCACAGCAAACCCATGAGGTCAATGCTATCATTATTCCTGTTTGGGAGTTGAGAAAACAGAGTCCCAGAGAACTTCCATAAATAGCCCAAGTCTCTAAGACAGTAAAATGTGGAGATCCGGTATTTTAAATCAGTTCTGCTACCTTCTGAATCTGAGACCTGATCTCTACCTGGCATCAGATTTTTGTAAACAATGCATGTCATTCCTGATGCCTCTGGACGTTCCTTGCTCTTAGCATCTTGTTCTCTATTTCATGGTCATGATATATTCTCTTGTGTTTCTGATGATTATCAGCACTAAGTTCTTCGAGTTGTCATTTTCTTACACGGTCTCTGTTTCTTCCAGTTTAATCTTTTCTAATTAAATCTAATCTAAGGTAGATTTTTGTCTCTAGCTTTCATATTACAGCAGAGGTTTTTAATACAAAGTATAAGCAGAATCACCCAGGGAGTTTTTAAATATGCTAGTGCTTTGACCCTGCAATCCCATTACTAGACATCTACCCAGAAGGAAAAAAAAATCATTTTATCATAAGGACATTTGCACTAGACTGTTTATCACAGCTCAATTTATAATCACAAAAATGTGGAAACAACCTAAATGCCCAGCAACCCAGGAATGGATTAACAAGCTATGGTATATGCATATCGTGGAATGCTATGCAGCCATAAAAAGATGGAGACTTTACATTTTTTGTATTAGCCAGGATTGGGGTGGAACACATTCTTTTTAGTAAAGTATCACGAGAATGGAGAAGCAAGAATTCAATGTACTCAATTCTAATGTGAAGCCAGTAGACAATCTAATACATACCCTTATAGGAGAAATACTCAAATCAATTCAAGGTGAGGGGTAGGGTAATGAGGGAGCAGAGAGAGGGGAGGAGGGGGGCAGACAGGGGTTACAGAATATGGCGCATCTCTTAATGGCAGGACACAATTATAAGAAGACTTTTCTTAACAAATGCATACAGTGTAACTTAATTCTTTATACCCTCAATGATCCTGAAACAATAAAAAAAAAATGCTAGTGCTTAGGCCCACCACAACAATCAAATTCAAACCTCTGCTATTGGGGCATAGTTCTTCAAGGCTTACCAGTTGATTCTAATGTTCAGATCGAGGTGATTTTTGGATGTCCACATGTCTGCATCTATTGGAAACTCAAGGCCCAGATGGTTTAATTAGCGAATTCTATTGAACATTTAAAAAAGAAGTCATACCATCATTATACAAAATCTTTCAGTAAGTAGAGGATTTACAAGGTCAATATCATACTGAAATCTTGCTTTAGATAGAAGTGTTTAAAATACCAACTTGAAAAAAGAAGATATGAAAGCATACATACATATTTATCAGTATCCCTCATGAACATGTGCCCAATGATTCTTAATTATTAATAAATGTTAGCAAAGTTGATTTAACATTTGCAATAGGTTCTAGGAATGCAAAGTTGATTTAACATTTGAAAATCAAATAAATGTAATTCACCACATTAACAGAATAAAGTAGAAAAGTGATCATTTCAATATATGTAGGAAAATATATGAAAAAATTCAATATCCATTTATGGTAAAATATTTCATCAAATTAGAAACAATGGGAATTTTCTCAATCTGAAAATGTCTGTACATGAAAAGCCTGTAGCTAGCATATTTAATGTTGATAGATTAAATACTTGTTGACATCAGGAGCAAAGCAAGGATGCTGACTCTCACCACTTACATTCAACATTGGACTAAGAGCCTGGCTTTTGCAATCAGGCAAGAAAAGAAAGATAAGAAATGAAGTTTGGAAAGGAAGTAAAACTATTGCTATTCAGGGATGACATGATTGATTGTGTAGAACAGTGGTTCTCAACCTTCCTAATGCCACGACCCTTTAATACAGTTCCTCATGTTGTGGTGGCCCCCAACCATAAAATTTTTTTTTTTTTAAATTATTTTTTATTGAGTCATAACTGTGTACAATGATTCAAGCTTGGAGTACAGTGTGCGGGCTTCCCATACAATCGGAGATATTTTTATCCACCTGATTAATGTAACATTCATGATATTTTCTC
>CAUYRH010079472.1:0-18893 GCA_963574655.1 Perodicticus potto
ACTTTAGTGAACTTAATTATGATGTGCCTCGGGGATGTCTTATTTGGGTTGAGTCGTGCTCGGGTTCTGAAACTGTCTGCTATCTGAATTTCAGAATCTCTTGGCATGTCTGGAAATTTCTCTTTCATAATCTCATAAAGAAGAGACTCTGGGCCCTGTGACGCCACTTCGTCGTTTTCAGGTATCCCTATGAGACGAATATTGGTTTTCTTTGAGTTATCCGAAAGCTGTCTGAGAGAATAATCCATTTTTGCCTTCCATTTCTCTAGGTCT
The DNA here is from genome assembly GCA_963574655.1 of Perodicticus potto. Classification (NCBI taxonomy): domain Eukaryota; kingdom Metazoa; phylum Chordata; class Mammalia; order Primates; family Lorisidae; genus Perodicticus; species Perodicticus potto. Next base: position 274 of record CAUYRH010079472.1, read on the forward strand.
TTGTAGGTTTGGGAGCGTTCGATAGCTTTGTCTTCCATGTCAGAAATCCTTTCTTCTGCTTGCTCCATTCTGTAACTGAGGGATTCTACTGTATTTCTCAGATCTTTGAGGGCTGCAACTTCTTGTCTCAATGTGTCAAAATGTTTGGTCATTTGGTCTTTGAATTCCTTGACTTCTTGAGACAATTTTTGAAATGCTCCCAGAATTTCTAATTCCAATTTTTCCTCTGTTTTATTGATCTTGTTTGAGATCCAAATTCTGAATTCAATTTCTAACATCTCAGCCGTCTGTCTATGCATAGGATCATCATTTGTGTCTGCCAAATTGTTCTTGGGGGGGGGGGTTGATCTACTCTGGTTGTTCATGTTTCCAGAGTTTTTCCGCTGATTCCGCCCCATATTTATTTTGCACCGTTTGGCTGGGTGAGTAGGTAAGGATAAGTTGGGTTGAGGGTTCTAGGAGTAGTGATTGAGCAGTCCTTACTTTGCCTGTAAGCTGGGACTGGTGTTTGTACCTTCTCCCCTAGAGTTTTGCCAACCCATAGTTTGCTACTGCCTGAGAAACTGGGGACCTTGTTGATGTGGTGGGGTTAAGTGGCTCTGTCTTATCTTCAGCTGGTCTCTGTCTTACCCTAGATAATCGGTTACTCTGTGTTGGAATCTGAGCTTTTATTTGTATCCTTGGGGTAGCAGGTCGCTTCAGCAGGGTTGATGTGCATTCTTTGACCTTCTCTTTTGGCTCAGTTCCAAACCGTTGGCTTTCTTGCTACATTTCTGTCCTTTAACTCTCCTTCTGGACTGGAGCATCTGCAGAAAGCTGGCTACAGACCGCCATCCTTGGTTCCGCCTCCTGTTTTAAATGGATTTTTATTCACTTTTCAGACATGCTATGAAAGAGCACCCCTCTGCTGCTCAGCAAGCATTTGTAGCTTGTACAGTGGCAGAATGAGCCAAAAGCTTAGTGTTGTGACCTGTTTTAAGAATAAAGTATCTTGAAATTAAAAAAAAAGAGAGAGAGAAAATGTGGATATAATTTACCAAATGGAACTGGCTGAACTGCAGAATTGTGACTCTCTGAAAGACGTATTCAAGTCAAGCAGCCTTCCTAATTTCTATTCATCTCTCCTCTCCTAATCTCAGGAACCATGCACTCAAAATGGCAACCATCTTTGGTAGCACTTGTGTCTGTGAACAGACATTTTCCAGAATGAAACATCTGAAATCTCCAACCAAATCTAGACTAACTGATGCACACTTGCATCACTTGTTACGACTAGCAGTGACAAATATGGAACCAGACATTGATCATCTCATTAGCCAAAAGCAGGCCGGCCCATAGTTACCATTGAAATACTGGTAAGTTTGTTGATTTAACTTTATTTGTTCTTCATTTTAAATATCATATTTGTTCCCGTTTTATTTTTTTACTTCACAATAAGATATGTGGAGTGTGCATAGGAATTTGTTCATAGTTTTTTTTTTTTTAAAACTATAGTCTGGCCCGCCAACAGTCTGAGGGACACTGAACTGGCCCCCTGTTCAAAAAGTTTGAGGACCCCTGATTTAGAGCTTTTATCGAAATACCTGGCCCACAAGAAACACTCAATGTTCCTTAATTGTTATTTTATCTGCTGTTAGCTACTTTTCGCTGAATGTCTACTACATGCCAGGCACCACTTTTCTATTTGATAATGTAAATGAGGACACAGAGGGTCAAAGAGTCTAAATAATTTGCAAGTTCATGTAGCTAGTGCACAGGGGGATTAATGGTTCAAAGTTTCTGCATATTAGATGTTTAGTTCTGAGTGTCATTGGATGCATCATAACCCATATGAAATTGTTTTTATTCATTTGCATATTTGCATAAAGTTTTCATTGTTTCATTAATTACCTAAACTATAAAAATGAAAATAACTATTAACTATTTCAGAATTATTTTGAATGATGTGTGTTTCAATTTTCAGCATTTTTCTGTTTTAGGGAGATCTATTGAATGTTTCAAAAAAATGTTCCTTAATCTTGTTTTAACTCATTATGATTATTGTCTAAAAATTAAATTGGGTTTACAGATGTCCCATTGTTCTTATGTTCATTAGAAAATAGTAGAATATTGTTTGAGAGATCCTGTTTTCTTCAAATAACAAATGTTAACAAGCAGTTTATTTTAATAATCATTCCATTAAAAAATTTTTTTTTTACATCTGCAACTGCCACTTCTGTTTTTGTATCAACTAAAATTCTGATACATCCATGACTACAATGAATAATTTTACTCCAACTACCAAATCACATTTTCTGTATTCCATCTGAGACTTCATAGGAGCTTTCCTAAACCACATCTTTGGAAAAATATTTTATGAATACTGTGTTTGCTTTATGGAAAACTAATTTAGATAATGAATTCTTAGAAAAAGAGCTTTGAATCTTCTGCTAAGAAAAAATGTTCAAAGAAGAACTTGCATGAAATTATGGGACACCAGGCTGTGATGACTGCAATAGTATATGACTCAGACATTTGGGCTTAGCTTTCTGGTCTGCCTATATGATTTTAGGACCTCTTTGAGGCATATGTGAACACATTGATACCTGTGTACATGCAGCTGTACCTCTGCCACTGCTTGCTAATAATGAAAAATCCCTTCAAAAGGACTTTCCCATGCACAATTAGACATTACATGCTTGCAATCTAGGGCCCTTGAAGAAACACTTAAGACAGGGTGAATTTCAGTTGAAGATCTTTAAGTCAATCTGGCCACCAGCAAGTGGCAGTCTTGGGTGGTGACTTGAGGAAACTGGAGACAAAGGATCTTGAATGGAGGGAGCCCGGGACATAAGACATAGCTGAAAAATTTGCAGAACTATTGCTAAGGTTCCATCCAAATTACTATAATAGTAGTTGGAAAAACAGAAGACATGGGGTGGAGGGAATTTTTGACATTCTGTACAGTCATAGGTCCTCTTCACATGATTCAGATTTTTTCTTTTTCTGTTTTAGATTAACACACACAACTTTTAGCAAAATAATTTTCTCAGGGGATTTTTCATTCAAGAGCTAACTACATAAGTAAAGGTTGCCATTTATCTGAGAATGTTAAACATATATAAATGGAAAATTTGAGTTTTTAGAATTTTTTTTATTTTTCTCCCGTTAGGAAGATGCCAATCTTTAAGTAAATATCCACTCATATGAGTTTTAATGCTGACAACTATTTTAAAATTTATTTAGAAACAAAATATAGACTTACAGAAAAGTTGCAAAAATAGTACAGAGAATTTTGTTTACTCATTGCAAGATGTTATAAATGGCCAGTCAAGGTGGCTCACACCTGTAATCCTAGCACTCTGGGAGGCTCAGGCAAGTGGATTGCTTGAACTCAGGAGCTGGAAACCAGCCTGACCAAGCAAAACCCCATCTCTAAAACTAGCTGGGGTTGTGTTGGGTGCCTGTAGTCCCAGTTTCTCAGGAGGCTGAGACAAGGGGATCACCTGAGGCTAAGAGTTTGAGGTTACTGTGAGCTGTGATGCCATGACACTCTACCCAGGGTGACAGAGTGAAATGCTTTCTCAGAAAAAAAAATATGTTGTAAATGTTAATTCAGTAGAACCTCCATAGTTGACCACCTCCTCAAGTTGACCTAATTTTTATAGACTGGATATGTACCACATGTACAGTTCAGTATAATAGGCCTAGTTCCTGTGTTGTCCCTCTTCACATATTGGCCAGTTTGGTACAGTCCTTTGGGTGGTCAAGTTGCAGAGATTCTATTTAGTGTATTTGCTTTATTATACTCTCTTACTCTCTTTGTCTCGTATATATATGAGAGACAAACGTCTGAATGTGTATAAGTGTGTGTGTGTATATATATGTAAATATATATATTTGTATGTATATATATGTGTAATATATTTATATATAATTGGATATATATATATATATATATATATAAAATCAGCTACAATTCTAATAGATACTACTGTGGTTTGAATGCATCCCCCAAAGGCCGTGTGTTGGAAGCTTAATCCCTAATGTAACAGAATTAAGAGGTGGGGTCTAATGGAACATGTTAAGGTCATGAGGGTCCCCCTTCATGAATGGATTAAAGTGGTCATCTCAGGAATGGCTTTGTTATAAACTTGCCCTCTCTTACCCATTTGATGCCTTCCACCATATTATGATGCAGGAAGAAAACCATCAGCACATGCAGCCCTTTGATCATGGACTTCTTAGCCTCCAGAACCATGAGCTAAATAAGTTTTTGTTTATTATAAATCACCCACAATGTGGTATTCTGTTCTAGCAGTGTAAAAGGGACTAATCCACATAGAAAGGTAAGCCTATGTAGATATGTATACACACACATTTTCTCTGAATCATTTTGGTGTACATTGCAGACAAAATACCCTTTTGCTTTAGTATACATTTCTTTTAGAAAAGAAGCATTTGTTTTTGTTTGTTTGTTTTGTTTTGTTTTTGACACAGAGTCTCATAATGATGCCCTTGGTAGAATGCTGTGGTGTCACAACTCACAGGAACCTCAAACTCTTGGGCTTAAGCCAGCAGTTCTCAACCTATGGGTTGTCTCCTGCATATCAGACTTTTTTTTTTTTTTTTTTTAGAGACAGAGTCTCACTTTATTGCCCTCTGTAGAGTGCTGTGGCGTCACAGATCACAACAATCTCCAGCTCCTGGGTTTAGGCGATTCTCTTGCCTCAGCCTCCCGTGCATATCAGATATTTATATTACGATTCTTAACAGTAGCAAAATTACAGTTATGAAGTAGCAATGAAAATAATTTTATGATTGGGGGTCAGCACAACATGAGGAACTGTATTAAAGGGTCGCGGCATTAGGAAAGTTGAGATTCAGCCTCCCAAGTAGCTGGGACTGCAGGCACCTGCCACAACGTCCGGCTATTTTTTGGTTGTAGCTGGCATTGTTGTTTGGTAGGCCTGGGCTGGATTTGAACCCACCTACTCTGATGTATGTGGCTGATGCCCTAGCCACTGAGCTACAGGCACCAAGTCAAGAAGCATTTGTTTTTTAAGAAAAAAATTATTAATCTTAAATTTCCAAGGTAAATCAAGTGGGCTGTTTTAAGTGGCAATAACCCCAAGTTCCATGGGGACTTCCTCAGTTCTGAGGAAATGTTGACAGGCAACTCTAGACAGTATATCTAAATATTAAGTAGAATACAACTAGATTTTTAAAAAATAGACTGCAAATTGACCCATTTATTAGTCTGGTGGTTCTCAACCTTCCTGATGCCATGGTCCTTTAATACAGTTCCTGTGGGTTGTGACCCACACGTTGAGAACTGCTGTATTAGACTATTTGGGCTGATGTAAGAAAATTTGTTATACTGGCTAATTTATAAACAATATACATTCATTTCTCATGGATCTGGAAGCTGAGAAAGTCTAAGGTCAAATCACCAGAAGATTTGGTGTCTGTTGAGGGCTCTCCTCCGTGTACGTGGTACCTCCTTGCTGTATCTTCACACGGTGGAAAGGCAAAAATGTGAAAATGTTCCCTCAGGCCTCAGCATAAGGGCACAATCCCATTTACAAGGCTCCACCCTTGTAACCTAGTCATCTCTCAAAGGTCCCACCTCTTAATAACATCACTATTTGAATATTGGAGGGATACAAACTGCCGGGGTCCTGCCCTAGGGGCAGAGTCTGTTAAGACCTGTGGATCTGGTGGCAGTCAACTGAAGAAATATAAGGTTAGAAACAACAAGAAATAAAGAGACAAAACACACAGAATAGAATTTTCCAAGGTGGGAACACAGGGGACCACCACCCCTTTGTGGGAGTCTGATGGTGGCGGTGGCCCTGAGTGTTTGTTCCAGTTAGCTTTTATTGAAGGCTCTTTGCTCATTAGCCCAGAGTGTAAGCTAAGAAGGGAACAAAGATGTCAGCAGTTTCTCTGAGTGAGCATATCGGCTTCTTTTGTTTCTATAATCATTAACTTTAAGGGTCTGAGCAGTCTTGAAAAATCAGGAACCTGAACCTTGTGTGTGGGAAGCCTCCTGTCTATGGTCATATGCACAGATTCTTAGGGGGGTGTTAATATCTGCTAGTTCGCTGTGGAGTAAAATGCCTCTGGCGTCAATCTCCTCTGAAGAATCGATGGGAGAGACTCACCATAGAGGGTCTTCCTCTGCAAAAAGGGATATAAGCCCTCCTACCCATATTTCAGGGCTTGAGCTGTTCCCTAGATCTCTGCCCCAGCCAAATACAAATCTCCACAATGGTTATTTGCTTTGATTGTTAATTGGGCAGGAGGCAGCCTAGTTAATGTTTCTTGCTAGGCCTTGCACACAGATTCCTCTGTGGCCATTATTCCTTCAGAGTGTTTACAGACCTAGCAGGGGTGATAGTAAGCTGTATCCCCAACAGGCCAGGCTTCTAAGAAAAGTGGGAAACTTCCTCAGATAAGAAATTTAGCAGTGGCTAGTTTAAAGGTAAACTAGCTGCCTTTCCTTTGTTCTGCCTTGCTTAGCTTACTTTTTTATTTTCTCCTTTATCTGGGGGTGATTTCCCTTGCCAAGAATGGGGTCTTTGGTACCCATTCTGCCTGCAACAAACATTAGACCTTTTCGTTGAACTGTCAATGTGACACAAACTTTCCTTTCTTCGTGTGCACAAAAGAACAAGTATCCTAACAAAATTAAATTTATGTGACTAAATAATATCCTAGAACCTTAAAATTACATGATTGAATGAATATAAGCCAAAAGGAGACAAGATATCTCAGAGTGGGTGGAGAGTAGGGGGAGGTATGAGTCTAATATGGTAAAAAGAACTTTCATTTAAAGCTATTTGTGGGCCTAATACACATGGAAGTTTTTCTTTCTGTAGGTTCATTGTTTTTGGCTTACAATAAGGAAGAAAGCATAGAAAATTGGAAATTGTATAGAATATGATTTTTGGTAAGCCCTTCAAATCTAAAACTTAATTTTCTTAGCTATAACTTGAGAGAATAATGTGAAATTATTTCTAAGATTTCTTCCAGCTTAACTCTTTTAAAATGAAAAGTAAGGGCTGGGTGCAGTGCTTATGCCTGTAAACCTAGCACTCAGGAAGACTGAGGCAGGTGGATTGCCTGAGTTCAGTACTTCCAGAGCAAGAGCAAGACCCTCATTTTTAAGATAGTTGGGTCTTGTGGCAGCCACCTGTAATCCCAGCTACTTGAGAGGCTGAGGCAAGAGAATCATGTGAGCCCAAGAGTTTGAGATTGCTGTGAGCTATGATGCCATAGTACTCTACCCAGGGTGAAAATATAAGACTCTGTATAAATAAATGAATAAATAAATAAATAAATAGTAAATAGCATGTTAGTGAAAAAACAAAAAAGGAAATAAGATATTAAATGTGACCAGAAGTGGGAATTGCTGAGCCAAAGGAAAGGTAAAATTTTGAGATACAAATTAAGAATCACTATAATTTTAGCATTTAAAAAATCATGCAGTTTTTTGAAGCTTTGACAGTGGATGCAGGGAGAATGGGGACATACAGGGAGAATGGGGACCAAAGACCCCATTATTGGCAAAGGAAAACACCCCCAGAAAAAGGGGAAAATTGAAAAGTAAACTGAGTGAGTTGGAACAAAGAAAAGTCAGCTACTTTCTATTTAAGATAGTTATTGCTAGCAAGCTTCCTGCCTTGTCTGAAATCCTAGCCTGTTGTAGATACAACTTACAAATACCCCTGCTGGGTCTGTGAGTGCTCAGAGGAAAAATGGTCATAAAAGAGGCTATGACAAAGACCTAGAAAGATACGTTAACTGGGTCATTTCTTGCCTAGTAAACAAGCAAAACAGATGTCCATTGTAGAGGTTTGCATTTGCCTGGGACAGAGATCAAGGGAGTAGCTTGAGACCTGAGATATGGGCAGAAGAGCTTATATCCCTTATCGCAGAGGAAGGTCCTCTGTGGTGGTGATGGGAGGAAAATTCCTCCCACCGATTCCTAGAGGAGATTAACGCCAGTGGCGTTTTACTTCACAAAGAACTAGCGGAGTGTAACACCTCCCTAGAAATCTGTGTGTGTAATCTCAAGGGGGATGCTCTCCCAATACAAGGCTCAGATTTCAGATTTCTCAAGGCTACCCTTAAGGTTAATAATCATAACAATAGGAGTGGATATGATCAATCAGAGAACCTGCTGGCATCTTTGTTCCCTCCCTCATCTTACCCTCTGGGCAAACATATTTTAATAAAAGCAGAGTGGAGCAAACACTTGGTGCCATTGCCATTGCCTAAAGCCCACAAACAGAATGGATCCCTGAGGTCCCACCTTTAATTCTGCTCTATGTCTCATGTCTCTTTCTTTATCATCATTTCTAACTCTATATTTCTTCAGTCAGTCGCTGCCAGTTTCCACAGGTCTTAGCAAACCCTGCCCCCAGGGTGGAATCCAGACATTTGGTGCCTGATATGGGACTTGACTTTTGGTGCCCAACAACAGTGTAGAAAATTGGAAGGAATGAAACACACAGCTTTGCTATATTTCAGAATAAAGAAAATAGAACCAAGAAGTGGTCAGTAAACTACACCTCACAATTACTTAATAAATGTCTTTGGTTACAATATTTATAAGAGGAATTATAGCTCTGGACAATGAAAACTCCTAAATTATAGAATAATGCCTCTTTATAAAAATAAAACAATTCAGAGCAAAAGCTTAAAACATTTCTATCCATTGAAAGCCAGCAAGTCATGGGTGTGGGGGGAAAAATACAACGAAAAAAGTCAATAATTGTGAAACCAACACAAAGAACAAGTTCCTTCTTACTAATAAGAAAAATATTAAAAGTTCCTTAACTGCTTTTAAATATATATACACACACATAGCACTGCTAATCGCTATTGCACTTATAAGTAGCTTGAAGTCCAACACACCTGAGCTTTGGTCCCTGCCCCAGCCTAGCAACTGGGTGATCTGACCAACCTCAGAAATGGGGTAATAGGATCCTTATCAGGATTAATTGAGGAAAGGCAAATAAAATTTCTCTGTGGATCTTTATCAGGATTAATTGAGGCAAGGCAAATAAAATTTATAGTTCAGTGATGGGTACATGGTAAGGGTTTTTTTAAAAGTTGACTATAATATCAACTTTGCCATTGTTCATATTCAATTTTCTGCTTTGAGGAATAAAACTGGAGCTGAAGCAGCAGAGAAAAAGGGGACAAGGGTTTCAGAAGTCTGGAGAAGGAGAGAAAAGATCTAACTGATGCTGGGGTTGCTGTCACAGGCCCCATTTCCTTAATGCTATTCTTTGACATGCCAGCTAACTTTCTGTAAACTCCCTTTTAATCTGTGTTAATGGCTTTTCAGGTTTTCTGTGGAATTCTTTTTTTTTTTTTTTTTTTTGCAGTTTTGCAAAGCTGGGTTTGAACCCACCACCTCTGGCATATGGGGCTGGCGCCCTACTCCTTTGAGCCACAGGGGCCACCCCCTGTGGAATTCTTTAGAGTCTGCACCTAGGAAACATAAGACTAAGGAAGATGAAGTGTGAGGTAGGAGTGATAACTAGCTATTAGCCTAAACTAGATTCTGTCATTAAAAAAAAAATTCCCTTACCTTTTCTTTTGTTGGATAAATAAAGCTGCTTAAAAGAAAAATGGAAACAGGTATCTCCTATCTCCTTTTTAAAAGACTTTTTCTTAGGTCTTATGAAAATACTGTTTAGTCAGTACAGAAAATAATTTGCCATCACTATGATTTATTGAATTTTTGCCATGTACTTTATCCATCGAACTACACATATCCTCAATGTGTCTATGAGTAGGATTATTATCCCATTTTTTAAATAAGAGAACATCTAAAACAAAGTAACTAGTTCAAGTTCACACTAGTTCAAGTGAGAGACTTGAAACTAAAACCTAAATCACCATGAATGCACCCACAGATCTTCAACTTCCTAGCTAAAAGAGATCCGAGTTGTTAAAACCATAACATGTAGGGCGGCACCTGTGGCTCAGCGAGTAGGGCGCCAGCCCCACATACCAAGGGTGATGGGTTCAAACCCAGCCCCGGCCAAACTGCATCAAAAAATAGCCGGGCGTTGTGGTGGGCGCCTGTAGTCCCAGCTACTTGGGAGGCTGAGGCAAGAGAATCATCTAAGCCCAGAAGCTGGAGGTTGCTGTGAGCTGTGACTGCACAGCACTCTACCAAGGGTGACAAAGTGAGACTCTGTCCCTATAAAAAAAAAAAAAAAACATAACATGTAGCTTTCAAATTTAAGCCTGGACTTAATATACTAACAGATTTTTACTTTTTATTTTCTTGAGACATATTTCAATGTGCATAATGAAGGGAGTGAAAATAATGAGGGAAAAGGCTTATTTTTCCAATGCCAAGTTATATTTGATCTTTGGAAAAGGCAACATGTTCAATTTTCAAGGTTTTACTGAGAAATAATATGAAATATTTTTAACTATTTTTTAATGAAAGGGAAGAAACATGAGACATGATGACCAGAATCTTCCTAGGCTGTTAAGTCAAGTGACTGATTTCATGTGAAATTTAAGACCTTTATAAAGAGCAGTTTTAGGTTCACAGCAAAATTAAGAGGAAAAGACAGAGATTTCCCATATGACCCCTGCCCCTTCACATATTCAGCCTCCCTCATTATGGAAATCCCTGCCAGAATGTACATTTGCTACAACTGATGAACCTACATTGACACATCATCATTACACAATGATGAATTCTTTCTAGTGTTTTTAAAATGATTATTTAAGAGTCTGTTATAATACTGTACACACTGTGTTTTCTGTAAAACAACATGCTCTTCAGCAGCATCTGTCCTTTTGCTGCAGAAAATACATTCAAAATAAAATATGCACATCAATTAGACATGGGAAATTGTGTAGCCTCCTTGAAAGACTCGAGTTAGATTGGACCTTGTTTTGATTAATGGGCATTCTATAAATGAATTAGCCCAGATTCTGCCCAGGAGCACAGTATGGGTATCCCAGGGGAATGCAGTCAAACAAGCCTGAATGCGGAATATCTGTCTTCATCATCAAATACTGTTCAAAACCAATTGGTTTTGAAGTACCCTTAAGACAGGGGTCATAAACTCAAGTGCCTAGAGGATCTAGGCAGGTGATATAAATGAGTCAAGTGGGCCAGGTGGAAGAAAACACGTGAAGCATTGTGGTGACAAATGGCCACTGACATTCGACCATAGTGTCAAGGAGATCATCTGGAGTCATGGGATTATGGCAAAATGGCCCTTGCAAGAGGCAACTGCTTTTCAATTTTAGCTGACCGAGGCCATGTGGAAATTGGGCCTAGTGCTCTCAGCTCACCTGCTTTTTAAAGAGAAACTAGAATTTCAGATTTTGATGTATTAGCTTCTAGTTTTAATGTTGGTCATTAATTTCTTAAGTATTGTTTGAACCGATTAAAAAGACCAGCTACCAACCAACCACATCTGGACAGCAGGCCAGAAATTTACAAGATCTGATTTAAAGAAATAAGACAAATAAGAATTGAAATAATACTTTAAAATTATTTCGTCATTCTGAATTCTTCTAAGCTAGGCTTTATACAAACTTATACTTTACTAATACCAACAGGAAAGACTTAGGGATATATGTGAAACGGATGTATGTAAGTGTATTTCCAATGTGTGAACTGTATACTGCCTACTCCATAATTAAGAGCTTATTAAAAAGGTTGTGTGAGATTTGCAGGTATTAGGTGTAATGTGGGTCCTAGGAATCTGGCTTTGTGTGAGCAGACAAACCCCAGACACTTGTAGTGCAAGTATTAATGGAGTTCCTGCCTTTGAGAAAGATAAAGTCTACAGCAGGGGTCCTCAAACTGCGGCCAGTGGGCCACATGTGGCCCGCTGAGGACATTTATCCAGCCCGCTGGGTGTTTTTGCTGCCTCCTGCCTGTCCTGCTTAGCAGCCAACTCATCCCTGGCCCCGCAGTGCACATGTGTGGAATGTGCGCCGCACTCTCTGACTCCCCTCCTTCTCTGTGTCTCTTGACTCCTCCTTTCAGTCTCTGGTGCTTGCCTGAGGATTGAGGTAAGAACAAGTTAGGATTTATTTTTTTGAAGTTAGGAGGTCTATTTTTTTTTAATTTTGCAGTTAGTTGGGCCTTTTTTTGCAGTTAAGGGGGGCTTTTTTCCCCTGAAGTTAGGAGGTCTTTGTGCAGTGTAAATAGGAGTTTGTTTACAGTTTTTTTTTTTTTTTAACTGTAGTCTGGCCCTCCCATGGTCTGAGGGACAGGGTACTGGCCCCCTGTTTAAAAAGTTTAAGGACCCCTGGTCTACAGTGTTATTTAACTGCTAGACTTAACTTTTGCATCTTTTCTAGTCTCCCAGGCAGAGATCTCTCCAATTTAAAGGTAGAAAGTTTTGGCTCCTTTGGATGCCAGCTTGGTTGGAAATTCAGAACAAATCTGTGCACTTGGGTCATTTAATTAAATAGTTACAAGTTGATACTTCATGATGACAAATGTCTACCTCACTGGCTTCTGTTTTCATGATTGCTCAGTATGTATCTTCTTTCAGCGAATACCATAGGGCTATTTCTTCTTGGCTCCCTACGAAGTTCAGTGCAATGTACCTGATCAGTACCTGGTAAGTAACTTTTGATTGACTACCACTATAATGCAGTAATTAGAACACTGTCAACGAGGCCACCAGATAGCTGTCTATGACTGAACCGAACAATTGTTTTCTTTAACCTGTGAGGCATTTTAGTAAAGCCAATAACTGAACTAATTGTTAGCTCTCAGGAAGGTATTTGATGACATTGACCAAATGAACCCATCCCCAAAGGATTATAACTGCTGACATTTCTTAATCTTAAACTCAGAGAGTAAACATATTATTAGAAGTTTATATCTCATTATGCACTCTTTCATAAGACAAAAGCAGTATCTCAAGCTGCTATGAATGGTGTGTCACACCATTTTAGACACTGGAAAAATTAGCTGTATAAAATGCTGATAGGCTGACATGTTCAAAGAAGTGTACATTTTAGTGTGTCTAGGGGAAACCACAATTGAAATGTAAATTGTTATTTTGCTTCAGTGAACAATGAACCAAAATGCAAGTTGTCCTTTAAAAATATTACATCAGAAAAAGGCATTAGACCTGTGCTTTCTATCTTTTGTTTATAACCTGTAAGCAGCAGAGTTGATATGAGGCACGGTTTAAGATATTATTCATCCCTTAGCTTAGACCATGGGTGGGGAACCCACAGCCTTAAGCCCACATGTGGCCTTCTAGGACCTTAAGTTCAGCCTCTTGACTTAATCCAAATTTTACAGAACAAACCCTTTTATTTAAAGGTTTTATTTATGTTCTAGACCATAAATAGGCAGTTTCTTAAGTCTCTCTAGGCATCTTTAGACAAAAGAAGTTTATGACCTCTAAGGTAACCTTCTCCAGAAGATGAACTGATAATTTTTTGCACAGCTTGTATTTTTTTCATCATTTGCATACTAGTCTTGTTAATGTAACCAGGCTTACAGTTCAGAATATTCACAAATATGCTATTGGGTTTCTGGGCACAGTGATGGGTCTTGAATTCACCCAGCAGAGGTGAAGCAACATTCAATTTGTCACTGCCTAATCTAAGTCAGCAAGATGGTACTATATAATATCCTTAGAAATACTAAGTTAAGTTCACAGAGAAGAAGGTGAAAAGAACATCAGCTGCTGACATCAAATCGAATGCCAGATGTGATGACCCTTAATCAGAGGCTCTATAGCCTGCAAGTCAGCATAATGTCATTGAATCCAAATCCTAGCTGAAGCCACATGCTTTGACAAAGGCATCTTCACCTACACAATTATAGATGTGGCATTAGCAGCATGTCACAAACTAGAGACACAGAGAAGGGGGCAATTAATTTAAAATTTAAAAATTTTTTAAAGCTATAGATAGCCTCTTTTATTTTCTACTCCTCTACCCCAAATTGTTGACCTCTATTTTAATGTCTAAAAGACCCAAGAATATATTATAACGTAGAAAGACAAAAATGAACCCTTGCTAGCCAGAGTCCTAAAAGTGGTTCTTTGAAGAACTCCCAAGAAATTTAGTTGTCTGCTAGAAATATAGTGACAGCTCTTTTCTTTTTTTTTTTTACATATACATGTGTTTATTAGGTTTCCACTTTTTTGCCTTTACAGAATTAAAAAGGCTTAAAATTTAATAACAATGTTTAAGATCAGGACTAGAAACAAAAACCTCTTAAAGAATGAACGAAGATAAGTACATTCAGAAAAGAAATCATACGATTGCTGCTTTGAAATATTAAGCAATAATAACAATAATGCAAATATCTCACATTGTCAGATAAGAGTATGTCTATTATAGAATGCTTTGACTCTGAGGCTCAGTATGGAGTCATCAGTTAACTTCTTTTGTGTGTGTGTGTGTGACAACTCTTTGAATACTATTTTCGCTCCATAGTATACACTTACTGGAAATAGCCTGAGCTAGAATCAATGGAGTGGAATAAAAAATGCAAATTCTAATCTTTACTTTTGTCTTCTGTTATATAGGTAGATTTCATAGTCTTTAGAAATCAATCAACTTTGATATACTTCAAATAATACACTGTAAAAAATTGCAAAATACTTCTATATTACCTACAGGAATTAAGAAGTAAAATAGTTAATGCATTTTTAAAGTTTGGATGAAGAGTATAATAACTGTATTGACTTATGTGTTAATCGTTATTTTAGAAAAGAGAAGCCCCAAACTAGATGAGAAATGAGATTACAAATGGCAGATACTAGGAAACTGTTCATGACAAAAATATTATTTTAGAAGATATAAAAATAATTTCAATACGTTCATTACAGAAATGAACTTGCCACATAACTATTGGTGGGAAATTATAATAAGACAACCAATGTTTTCAAAGTTACCAATAATTAGAGTTCATGAATAAAGAGAATGGGGAGGAAAAATAATTAGGTTAGGTTTGGGCAAACAAAATAAAATAAATTCAGGCCAATTATACCTGAAAAGTAATTAGATGTGTGAACTATAAAAGAATGATGTTAGGAGGAGTATTGTCATGGGCCTAAAGCAGTCTCTGCACTTTCTTGCTGAGTGGCCAGGCTGCAGGCTCATGTGTCTCCTGATACTGAGCAGCTTCTGCAGCTGGTCATAGAGAAAATGGAGAGTCTCACGGCACCCAGGGTGCTGTTTTCCGGGCCTGTGGCTCTGGACTCCTCTCTGCATTCATCCATGTACAGGATCCACCTGCCACCTGCACCCCCTCTTGGACCTGAGGGGGATAGGGAACTGGCATAAACATTCTGATTTATGGCTGTTTTTACTGTGAGTAGTAAAGTTGCTGGGGTGGAGCATGAGTAGATGTCCCACCAGCCTGCTAGTCACTCAGGATTAAAATCAGTCATCTACTGTTCTCTTACCATTGTCCCAAACATCCAGTCTTTTCTCACAGTCCATCATTCTGTTCTGATTCTGTCCTGAATTTCTTCAGAGGAGGAGATGGTCCTTCCTCTCTATTTCCACCATACAAGCCTGAAACTCTCATTATCTCATGATATCTATACAAAGAGAATCCTAGTTAGCCTACCCTTTCCATTTTATTCTCTTTCCCAGATCTGCTTATGTTACTTCTCCTGTTGGTCATAAAGGTTCCTCATTACTGACAAAATAAAGTCCAAAATTTTTGATCTGTATCCAGAGTCATCTATGCAGGCCCACAAGATTATTTAATGCTATTCCATCCTTCAATTGAATTCTGAATGCCTGTTATATCCCAAATGTGGAACTAGATGCTCTGAATGCTTCTCAGATGAAGAGGACACTCTTCTTCCCCTCCAAGTCCTTGTAGTTGCCACTTCTTGTAATGGCTGTGGTGAACGCTTCAAATTCAGGATCTCTCTTGCGGACATGACCTTGAGTTCTTTAACACCCGTCCTCATAGAATCCTTGCTTTTCTCTGTGATTTTCTTGCCATCATTCATATACTCTCATTCCTGAATGCTTTTTCCAGCCCACTTTATTTAACTCATGTTTATTGATAATCTAAAGACAGCAGAGAACAGATCAGACAAATTCCATACTCTTCGAGAGCACATAAATACAAAGCATCCCTGGTGACATGGTGATGTTTAAGAAGTAAAGGGAGATGACATTAAGGTCAAAGTCAAGCTGTCCACTCTTGCCTCTTTTTCAGAGGCAAAATTTCTAAGAAGAGTCTGTGATCCCACCACTCTATGCTCAGCCCTGTTTGCCACAGAGTGGGGACATTAGGACGGGTTCAAGTAATCCCACCTCTTAAAAACACAAGGCTGAGGACAACAGCAGTAATGAGGAGGATGGCTAATATGTATTGAGCATTGGTAATATGATTTAACCCCCCCAACAACTTGGTGACATGCTATTATTATTCCCATGCCATTGATACATGGGGCACAAAGGAGCTTAAATAAGCTGTCTACATTTAAAGTGACGTTACGTGGCAGAGATGAGCAAACCAGGGCGATCGGGCTCCAAGGTCTAAACTTACTGCTGTTCTGTGAATTGACCCCCAGGATATCAGTGTATCCCTGGAAAAAGATGAAAAATGTTAATCCTGAGTAGACACCCAATAAATTTCGACATCAGTAGCATCTCTGCCTCCACTCTCCTCTTTTTAAAAATCTATCCTTCAAAACCAAGAAGGGTGATCTAGCATGAAGTTCCGACTATGTCATTGTCCTGATTCTGGGGTCCCACTGCTGGAGAGAGAAGCCACTGTTAAACACTGCTGTCTGGAGAAATGTTTGAGGTGTCATTTACCTTTAACATTCAGTTGAAGGAAAGAACTACACCCAATCTAAGCATTTCATACAGTAGGAAAAGTTTAGTTAGTGACTTGTTTTAGCTATCATGAAGCTTTTATTAGATGTCACTGATAGACTTGTAGAAAATTTAGTTTGTATACACAGAAAATCTCTCCCTGGGGTATTGCAGCAAAGTCAGTTCACTGGGTTGCGAAAGGGACAATAACTAAACACTAGGGCTTCGGAGAAGAGTATGGAATCATAGCATCATTATTCTTTGAGTTTCAGCAGCCTCGTGTGCAATTTGAGGATAACATCTCCCTCAGAGAGTCACCGTGAGTATTGAGAGCAATATTATATATATCATATGAAACAATATTATATGTAGAGCTTAAAAATAGTGCCCACATAGTGATTTCTAAGCAAGTGATAACTATGGATATACATCTTTAATGTTTTTAATTGCTATATAATTTAATCATATTTAGTTATAGCAATTTAACTCAAGTAGTAATACATGATTGTGGTTTTTTTTTGTTTGTTTAAGAAAAGTTTTACTAATGTGTTAACATTTCAGCAAAGTTACTGCAACGGGTTTAAAAGGCAAACAGACACAACTATTACAGGGTGTAAAATAACAAAAGAAATTTTTACACAAAATATTACACAAACGTATGAGATTTGTTAAGTAACTAACAGACCCAGAAAAGAAATTAAATCTGAAAGAGTAAATCCAGTATTAGCACCTACAAAATCTCAACAGAAAATTTTGAACCGTATTTTTTAGCTTTCTCCTGAACACAGTGCTCTCACACCCCACAGAACAACAGGCAGAAGAAGCCCTGATTCTAAGAGCAGCCAAAAGAAGAGCTAGAAATACTGACTCAGACTTGACAGTTTTACTTAGAAATAACTTAACTTACTGAATTTGACCCAATCACAAGATTTCTGTGCACTGAATATTGTATATGAGAAAATTCTATGAGTTACGAGGTTTGCCAGAAGGGATAGTTAAAAATTAGTAATATACAGTATTATTCCTATCAATTTTTTTCATAAGTTATATTTATAACAAAACTATAATTAAAATAGTTATTACACGTGCTCATGATGTGTTCAGGGACACAGCAGGGACGTTCATGTGTCGGATGGTCTGGCGTCCACGTCATTGTGCTTACTTATGTTTGTGATGAATGAGCAACACACACCACGTCTTCCCAACATCCAAGGTAATGCAGTGACATACAATTTTCCAAAGAAAATAATTGGAAAGTGTATTAAATACTGCTTTAATTAGGAATGATCGCTATAATAAGACAAATAACATTATACATTATTTTTTCAATGAGCTTCAGTTTGAGAAACTGCATAACAGAAATAGATCTTAAGATCTGAATCATGGCAAAACTGGGAGTTCTTTGAAATCTGGGAGCTGCAATAGCAAAACCACAGATATAGCCACGCCCTGGAGGAAGCATCTTATTAATTTAGGGGAATCAGATGGAACACTGGCTAAGCTATGATGTGATGAAGTCCAAAGCCACCTGAGAAGCTGGCCCAGAGAATGAAGTGAACCAATGGTAAATACTGGTGGCAGATACGAAATAAACTTTGTGTTGGGCAGGGCTAGCCAACTGCACATTTTGTTAAATGGCTTTGAATAAAAAATGAAATGATTCATTGTGTTTTCTCAGAAACTAGTCAGAAGATTACAGAGTCCTACACAATTTGGAGACACAGAGTGGACGCTGAGCGACTAGAGGTCACTCCAGGTGTGGGATTTAGAAAGTTAGTCCTTGGAGTAAATGGCACCGTGGCTCTGGCAGCAGATAC
>CAUYRH010079474.1:0-23751 GCA_963574655.1 Perodicticus potto
GACTCTATTCCCTTTACAATAGTGCCAAAGAAGATGAAATATCTGGGAGTGTATCTAACTAAGGACGTGAAAGATCTCTATAAAGAGAACTATGAAACTCTGAGAAAAGAAATAGCTGAAGATGTTAACAAATGGAAAAATATAGCATGCTCATAGCTGGGAAGAATCAACATTGTTAAAATGTCTATACTACCTAAAGCAATCTACAGATTTAATGTGATCCTTATTAAAGCACCTCTGTCATACTCTAAAGACCTGGAAACATTAGTACTTTGTTTTATATGGAAACAGAAAAAACCTTGAATAGCCAAGACATTATTCAGAAATAAAAACAAATTGGGAGGAATCATGCTTCCAGAGTTCACACTATACTATAAATCAACAGTGATCAAAACAGCATGGTACTGGCACAAAAAATAGAGAGGTAGATGTATGGAACAGAATTGAAGACCTAGAGGTGAACCCAGACACTTATCGTCATTTGATTTTTTTTTTTTTTTTTTGAGACAGAGCCTCAAGCTGTCACCCTGGGTAGAGTGCCGTGGCATCACAGCTCACCGCAACCTCCAATTCCTGGGCTCAAGTGAGTCTCCTGCCTCCTCCTCCCAAGTAGCTGGGACTACAGGTGCCCGCCACAACACCTGGCCATTTTTTGGTTGCAGCTGTCGTTGTTTGGTGGGCCCAGGCTGGATTCGAACCCGCCAGCTTAGGTGTACGTGGCTGGCGCCTTAGCCCATTGAGCCACAGGCGCCAAGCCTCGTCATTTGATTTTTGATAAACCTATCAAAAATATAAACTGGGGGAAAGATTCCCTATTCAACAAATGGTGCTGGGTGAATTGGCTGGTGACTTGTTTAAGACTGAAACTGGACCTACACCTTTCTCCTCTAACAAAAATTGACTCTCACTGACTAAAGGACTTAAACTTAAGACATGAAACTATAAAAGTTCTTAGAGAGAGTATAGGGGAAACACTTGAAAAAATTGGCCTGGGAGACTACTTTATGAGGAGGACACCGTGGGGAATTGAAGCAACATCAAAAGTACATCACTGGGGGCTCAGTGCCTGTGGCTCAAGCAGCTAAGCACCAGCCACATACACCTGAGCTGGCGGGTTTGAATCCAGCCTGGGCCAGCCAAACAATGATGGCTGCAACTAAAAAATAGCCAGGCATTGTGGCGGGTGACTGTAGTCCCAGCTACTTGGGAGGTGGAGGCAGGGGACTTGCTTAAGCCCAGCAGTTGGAGGTAGCTATGAGCTGTGATGCCACAGCACTCTACCCAGGGCGACAGCTTGAGGCTCTGTCTCAAAAAAAAAAAATACATTACTAGGATCTGATCAAATTAAAAAGCTTCTGCACTGCCAAGAACACACTAAGTAAAGCAAAAAGATAGTCCTTAGAATGGAAGAAGATTTTTGCAAGTTATATTTCCAACGAAGGTCTAATAACCAGAATCCACAGAGAACTCAAACCTATTACTAAGAAAAGAACAAGTGATCCCATTTCATTGTGGGCAAGAGACATGAACAGAAGCTTCTCTGAAGAAGACAGGCTCATGGTCTACAGACACATGAAAAAAATGCTCATCATCTTTAATCATCAGAGAAGTGGAAACCAAAACTACTCTGAGATACCATCTAACTCCAGTAAGAGTAGCCCACATCACAAAATCCCAAAATTACAGATGTTGGGGTGGATGTGGAGAAAAGGGAACACTTCTGCACTGCTGGTGGGAATGCAAGCTAGTACGTTCCTTTTGGAAGGAAGTTTGGAGAATACTCAGGGATCTAAATGTAGACCGGCCGTTTGATCCTGCAATTCCTCTTCTAGGTGTATATCCAAAGGGCCAAAAATCATTTGGCAATACAGATATTTGCACCAGATTGTTCACTGCAGCTCAATTCATAATTGCCAATTCATGGAAGAAGCCCAAGTGCCCATCGTCACATGAATAGATAAATAAATTGTCGTATATGTATACCATGGAATTCTATGCAGCATTAAAAAAAATGGAGACTTTACCTCTTTTATGTTTACATGGATGGAGCTGGAAAATATTCTCCTTAGTAAAGTATCTCAGGAATGGAAAGAAAATATCCAATGTACTCAGTACTACTGTGAAACCAATTTATAAACACTCACACTTGCATATGAAAGATGAAACACAACTATATCCTAGGATGAAGTAGGGAAGGGGAGCAAGAGGGGAAGCGAGGGGGGTGGGTCGATAGAGGGAGGGTTAGTATGGGGACCACACCTATGGAGCGTATTGCAAGTACAAGTTGGATCTATAAGGTGTAGAATACAAATGTCTTAACCCTGTAATTGGGTAAATGAGGTGAAGGCTATGTTGATTAGTAGGATGTAAGCACTCCAATTTGTACAAATAATTAACACATTGAATCCCATAATGGCATAAATGTATTCATGATCTATATACAAATGACTTAATAAAAAATAAATTAAAAAAAAATAAAAGATGTTAAGAAATGGAAAAACATACTGTGCTCATGGATGGGAAGAATCAACATTGTTGAAATGTCCATACTACCCAAAGCAATAAATAATTTTAATGCAATCCCTATTAAAGCTCCATTGTCATACTTTAAAGATCTTGAAAAAATAATACTTCGTTTTATATGAAATCAGAAAAAACCTCAAATAGCCAAGACATTACTCAGAAATAAAAACTAAGCAGGAGGAATCATGCTACCAGACCTCAGATTATACTATAAATCGATAGTGATCAAACAGCATGGTACTGGCACAAAAACAGAGAGGTAGATGTATGGAACAGTATAGAGAACGAAGAGATGAACCCAGCTACTTACTGTTATTTGATCTTTGACAAGCCAATTAAAAACTCTCAGTGGGGAAAAGATTCCCTATTTAACAAATGGTACTGGGTGAACTGGCTAGCAACCTGTAGAAGACTGAAACTGGACCCACACCTTTCACCATTAATTAAGAGAGACTCTCACTGGATTAAAGATTTAAATTTAAGACATGAAACTATAAAAGTACTAGAAGAAAGTGCAGGGAAAACTGTTGAAGAAATCGGCCTTGGTGAATATTTTATGAGGAGGAGTCCCCAGGCTATTGAAGCAGCATCAAAAATACACTAGTGGGACCTGATCAAACTAAAAAGCTTCTGCACTGCTAAGAACACAGTAAGTAAAGCAAGCAGACAGCCCTCAGAACGGGAGAAGATATTTACAGGTTATTTCTCCAACAATGGTTTAATAACCAGAGTCTACAGAGAACTCCAACATATTAGCAAGAAAAGAACAAGTGATCCTATCTCAGGGTAGTCAAGGGACTTGAAGAGAAACTTCTCTGAAGAAGACAGGCGCACAGGCTACAGACACATGAAAAAATGCTCATCATCCTTAATCATCAGAGAAATGCAAATCAAAACTACTTTGAGATATCAGCTAACTCCAGCAAGATTAGCCCACATCACAAAATCCTAAAACCAGAGATGTTGGCGTGGATGTGGAGAAAACGGAACACTTCTACATTGCTGGTGGGAATGCAAACTAATACGTTCCTTTTGGAAAGATGTTTGGAGATACTAGAGATCTAAAAATAGACCTGCCATTCGATCCTATAATTCCTCCATTAGGTATATATCCAGAAGACCAAAAATCACATTATAACAAGCATATTTGTACCAGAATGTTTATTGCAGCCCAATTCATAATTGCTAAGTCATGGAAGAAGCCCAAGTGCTCATAGACCCACAAATGGATTAATAAATTGTGGTATATGTATACCATGGAATATTATGCAGCCTTAAAGAAAGGTGGAGACTTTACCTCTTTCATGTTAACATGGATGGATCTGGAACATATTCTTCTTAGCAAAGCATCTTAAGAATGGAAGAAAAAGTATCCAATGTACTCAGCCCTACTATGAAACTAATTTATAGCTTTCACATGAAAGTTATAACCCAATTATAGCACAAGAATTTGGGGAAAGGGGCAAGGGAGGGGAGGGGCGGGAGGAGGATGGGTGGAGGAAGGGTAATTGGTAGGACCACACCTATGGTGCATCTTAGAACGCTACCGGTCAAAGTTACTAAATGTAGAATATAAATGTCTTAACACAATAACTAAGAAAATGCCATGAAGGCTATGTTAACCAGTTTAATAAAAATATTTCAAATTGTATATAAAACCAGCACATGGTACCCCATGATTGCATTAATGTACACTGCTATGATTTAATTACAAAATAATAATAATAGGCTCGGCGCCTGTGGCTCAACAGGCTAAGGCGCCAGCCACGTACACCTGAGCTGGCGGGTTTGAATCCAGCTCAGGCCGGCCAAACAACAAAGATGGCTGTAACCAAAAAAAAAAAAAGAATGGCTGGGTGTTGTGGTGGGCGCCTGTAGTCCCAGCTACTTGGGAGGTGGAGGCAGGAGACTCGCTTGAACCCAGAAATTGGAGGTTGCTGTGAGCTGTGATGTCACGGCACTCTCTCCAGGGTGACAGCTTGAGGCTCTGTCTAAAAAAAAAAAAAAAAAAATAATAATAATAAAATAAAAATAACAAGGCAAAATGTATAAAAGACATAGTCCAACGAATACAACAATGAACCAGATTTTTCAGAATATCCAACCCTTTCTACCTAAGGTATTGTCGTAATACCCAACATTATTTAAGTCTGAACGCTAATAAATGTTATGTTATATAATCTTATGTTATATAAGCTTTACAGTATGTTACAAAATATAATGTATAATGTATATCATTCATACTTAACTGCTGTTTCACAAAGTTCAAAAAAAAAAAAATTAAACAGCACAGCCCACACGTCAATTTAACAAATGATAACAATTATTTCCATTTGAAATCAATTTCATAGATATGAAAGTTAAAAAAAGTAGAGATTCTGAACCTTATTGCATGTATTTGTACTTATTAAAAATTGTTTCAATGAAAAATACATTAGCAATATGAAAAAAAAAAGGTAGAGAATGTGGTAAACAGACACCCCCACAACCTTTCTTAGCTCTTGGTGAACTGAGAATACTCTTTCTGTACTTTCCTTTTCTTCCTTCCCCCACTCCCTTCCTTCCTTCCTTCCTTTTTTTCTTATTTTTTTTTTGAGACGGAGTCTCACTTTGTGGCCCTGGGTTTAGTGCCGTGGTGTGATAGCTCACAGAAACCTCCAACTCTTGGGCTGAAGCGATTCTCTTGCCTCAGCCTCCCAAGAAGCTGGGACTACAGGCACCGGCCACAACACCCGGCTCTGTGTCAGGCTGGTCTCCAACCTGTGAGCTCAAGCAATCTACCTGCCTCAGTCTCCCAGAGTGCTAGGATTACAGGTGTGTGCCACGGCACCCTGCCAGAGAATGCACTTCAAAACATAGGAACACGGCTCAGCGCCCATACTCAGTGGTTAGGGCGCCAGCCACATACACCAAGGCTGGCAGGTTGGAACCCAGCCTGGGCCAGCTAAACAACAATGACAACAACAACAACAACAACAAATATCCCCGTAGTGTGGCTGGCGCCCGTAGTCCCAGGTACTTGGGAGGCTGAGGCAAGAGAATCGCTTAAGTCCAAGAGTTAGAGGTTGCTGTGAGCTGTGACACTACCGCACTTTACCAAGGGCAACATAGTGAGACTCTATCTCAAACCAACCAACCAACCAACAAAACAAACAAACAAAACGTAGGAACTGTAAGTCAGTCAAACTGGTCAAACTAGAAATCGGGAATAAAGGTAATAAAAAAAAAAAACCCAAGGAATTAATGAGGTACTATAGAAGAAGTTAATAGCGTGTTTAATGTCTTTGATGATGATTTTTTTTTACTAGTTTTTTGTTATATGTATTTAACACACCTCCATGTTGTTAATCACATTAGTATATTTTTAGTATACTTTTGAAATTATCCCCTATAAAAATTATTAAAATTATCCCCTATTTGTTACACAGCCCAAACAACATTTAAAAAATTACTCCTGCTGTTCTCTGGAATTACTAGGCTTTTCGATAAGAAAGTCTTTTCACGAATCAGCTCCGTTTCCGTGTTTAACTACAAGGACAGGCAACTAAGCCACTTTCGGTTCTGCAACAGGGTGAGCCATCGCGCCCCGTCCTAAGTTTATTTATTTACTATTTTTAAGACAGAATGTCACTTTGTCGCCCTCGGTAGAGTACTGTGGCGTCACAGCTCACAGCAACTTCAAACTCTTGGGCTTAAGTGATTCTCTCGCCTCAGCATCCGGAGTAGCTGGGACTACAGGCGCCCACCACAGTGCCCACCTACTTTTTTTGTTACTGTTGTTTTAGCTGGCCCGGGCCGGTTCGAACCTGCCAGCCTCAGTACATATGGCCGGCGCCTTACCCACTGAGCTATGGGCGCGGCCCTGCCCTAAGTTTATTTCTTTATTTTTTTTGAGACAGAGTCTCAAGCTGTCACTCTGCATAGAGTACCGTGGCATCACAGCTCACAGCAACCTCCAATTCCTGGGCTCAAGTGAGTCTCTTGCCTCCGCCTCCCAAGTAGCTGGGACTACAGGCGCCCGCCACAACACCCGGACATTTTTTGGTTGCAGCCGTCACTGTTGTTTGGCGGGCCCGGGCTGGACTCGAACCCACCAGCTCAGGTGTACATGGTTGGCGCCTTAGCCGGTTGAGCCACAGGCACTGAGCCCCCTAAATTTATTTTTAACAGGAGAATGCAGGGATTGGAAGCTCCCATGGACTACAGCCCCTCCCATGAACAAGTCCCACACACCCAATTAGGATACTTTCCTGAGGACCATTCCATTGTCACCACATGGGAGGGACTCTAGGCACTGCAGGCACACAGCTGCTCAAAGAGAGCTTCAGGCTAAGCTTAGAGCTTCAGGTCTAAGTAACCACTACAGGAAGGCGCGGGAGCAACAGAGTCCAAGCTACCTGCCTCACTCCGCCTTTTGCTCACAGGGGTGTAAGGGCCAAGGGGTGCCAGTGGCAAACGTCGGCCTGAAGACTCTAAAACTGAAGTGAAATTGCCCGGTCCCTCCACAGCCACTTCTGGCTCCAACCACACGGCTCCTCATCTGAGGACACCCAGTCTCCTATACTCACCATTTCCCAGTTTACGGAATGTCCAGGTGTCACCCTACAGATCTCTCATTACCTGCAGGTCACCAGGTAAGAGGCTGCTGCAGAGACAACTGTATTCTGCAGGAGATACAACAGTGACGAGGGGATCCCAGCTTAACGTCCAGTGAAAGCGACAAACGCAGCTCCGGAGCTCACTTCCTTCTTTCTGGCTGTGCGTCTGATCCAACAGTTCATACTGGAGCATCCCTGATAGGATAGGGTCTCAGCCCCACCTCTCTGACCTTGAGTGACAGGAATGCCATCGGACAAGCCGCTGAAGGTGTCCAGAATGCTGTTTTTGTCACCACCGTACTTTTTTTTTTTTTTAATTAAAGGCAGGGACCATGACTTTATTCATCTCCATATTCCAGGGCCACCATGCTTGCCATGCAGTAACTGTTTAACAAATTTTGACTAAACTCTTATTTACTGAGTGTTTAGTCAGTGCTAGGCTTGGGGACCTGTTATTTAAATAGGAGTTAGACTATGCTCTGAAGGCGTTTTCAATATACATCATGGTGTCTAGGTAAAAACATGCACAGAAAAAACTTAGTAACCTGATAGACAGATGAAGAACATTATGAGTTACAAGCAAAGGCTATGGCAATTCAGAGAAGGGTGAAATTACCACTGGTCTCCAGGCAGGGGGTTGGCATTGCAGGAGGCTTCATGCAGGAGGTGGTATTTAAGCTTCCAACTACCAGGCACAAGATAGGGGTATGGCACACCTCCTGGGTGAAGGGTTCAGCTAGGTAAACTTACCAACTGTTAGGTGGACTTTACCTAACACACCTTGCAACTCTTTACTCAGGGCTTTGTGCTTTCTCTGGGACGCAGCTCTGCCTGAGGGATATTTGTATTTAACCCCGAATATAAATTATATCCATTTATCAGTTTTAATTATATATACATATGTATGTGTTTATATATACACACACAGTAAATACATGGTTTCCACATATGGAAATAACATATTAACAATTCTATATATATTTTTTGTTTGTTTGTTTGTTTGAGACAGAGTCTCACTTGGTCACCCTTGGTAGAATGCCATTGCATCTTAGTTTACAGCAACCTCAAACTCTTGGCTACAAGTGATCCTTTTGCCTCAGCCTCCCAAGTGCTGGGATTACAGGTGTGAGCTACCATGTCATCTTTAATTGTAAACTTTCTTACATTTAATTTATTTTCATCTTATTTTATTGAAGGACTTTAATATAGGTAATGCCATTTGTGTGATATTTGTTGTATATATTTTTCTGAGGTAGAGGCTCACTCTGTCATCCTGGCTAGTGTGCCGTGGCATCATTAGGGCTCATGGCAATCTCAAACAGTTGAGTAGCTGAGACTATAGGGGCGCACCACCAGCACTGGGTACTTTTTCTATTTTTAGTAGAGACAGGGTCTCAATCTACCTCTAGCTGGTCTGAAACTCCTGCTTCTACCTCCCAGAGTGTTAGAATTACAAGTGGGAGCCTCTGTGCCTGGCCACATTTGTTATTATATTTTTTTATACATTTTTTTTAATTGTTGGGGATTCATTGAGGGTACAAGAAACCAGATTATACTGATTGCATTTGTTAGGTAAAGTCCCTCTTACAATCATGTTTTGCCCCCAAAATGTATGGCACACAACAAGACCCCACCCCCATTTTTTATACATTTTTAATTGGCATTTTAAATTGGGATCATGCAATATTTCATCATACAAATATACTTAATTTTTAAGTAGGAAAAATAATAGTACTTGGCTTTCTTTTGTACTTGGCAATTAATTTCCAAATTACAGAGCATGAAATAAATCTCAATGGTTTTGAGTATTTTAAATTTTAGGTAATTGTGCATTTTCCAATAAAATTCATTTTAACTGCATGTGTGCATTACAGGTCCTATTTCTCTTTACTTTTTCTTCATCCCCCACTTAAGCCTCCCAAACCCACAGCTCTCATTGTAGATGCAAGATAGCATTTTTTTTTTAATTGTTGGGGATTCATTGAGGGTACAAGAAACCAGGTTACACTGATTGCATGTGTTAGGTAAAGTCCTCTTACAATCGTGTTTTGCCCCCCAAAGCTGTGGCACACACCAAGACCCCACCCCCCCATTCCTTCCCTCTCTCTGCTCTTCCTTTCCCCACCCCTCCCTCATTATTTCTCTCTCTATTGCAAGATAGCATTTTATCATTCCAGTAAATGAGAACAATTTAATGACAATAAACTAGAAATCCATTTAAAAACAGAACATGTCTTCAAATACAATCACCTACATGTGCAATAAAATTTTTAATTTACATGTTACAGTTGTGTTCAGACATGAACTATAAAAGTAAGAATGATTGAGCTCCAATAGAGAACTGGCCAGAGAATTGATGAAATAGGCCTCAGTACTGACCTCAAACTGATATAAATAGACATCAATTTACTATAGCTGGGAAAACAATCAATAAAAGAAAAATAGAGAATGGTATAATTTATTCTTATAAAAATGTGTGTATTTATAAATTCATAGGAAGTATCCAGAAGAATAAACATTAACTGTTAATAGTTTCTTCTACAAATCAAGTGACATTGGAGGAAAGGGGAGATTTTCTTCTCATGAATATCTATGTAACTTGACTTTTTTATGGTATGGCGATTCTGCTACATACTTCGTTCCTGAATATCACTATGGTAACATTCAAAGACTCCCCCTGTGAAGCTATGTACTGATGCCAGTGCCTAACCTGTACTTCACAGCAATTTTGGATTTCTTTTAATGTCCATCAAAGCTGTTGTTGTATTAACCTTGACATTATGAATGTCAGTAAAATGTCTTTTTTTCAATATTTCCTTTATCTTCAGCCAACAGAAATGTCATCGGGGCCATATCAGGTAAGGAGGGTGTCCCAATATAGTTATTTGTTCGCTGGCTGAATACTCCCTCACACACAATGTATGTAAACTGGTGTATTGTCGTGATGCTAGATCCATGTGTTGGTAGCTAAGATTGTTATTTAAAATTGTCCTGTTTCGCT
This sequence comes from Perodicticus potto, assembly GCA_963574655.1. Taxonomy (NCBI): domain Eukaryota; kingdom Metazoa; phylum Chordata; class Mammalia; order Primates; family Lorisidae; genus Perodicticus; species Perodicticus potto. The sequence continues at coordinate 10,123 of CAUYRH010079474.1, forward strand.
ATGGACATTTTGATGGTTTGCTATGCTTCTTACAGTCATCTGAAGATTTTTGACAGCCCTTAAATGAATATTTGCAATGTGTTCCTTAGTTCTGCTCATTACTGGCTGCCCTGACCAATCTTCATCAGTGACGCTTTCTCTCCTCTCAGAAAAATGTTCAATCCATTTGTAAACTGCCATTTTATTTATGGCCTTATGACCATAATCTTGGACTAACTTGTCCCTGATTTCACCTATGCTCTTGCTAAGATTAACAAGAAATTTCTGAGAAAGTTTGTTCATTGGTCTGACATTCTCACAAAAACCACAAGAATAACAATAAAAATCACCCAGCAAGACACCAACACTTATCAATGAAAACACAACTGTGAGACACTGATACACCAAGATTAGAAAAACTTGCTGAGTTGTTTGTATAGTGCTGCCACTGTTAAGTGCATGATAGAAAGTTCACTAACTTAATTGTCAGATCTTAAATAAATTTCTACCCACTTAAGTTCTCTCTCTCTACCAGGAGCTTTAGTGTTTTCTGTATTCTTTTCTGTAAATAAATTCTGTCTTACCACGGGGTTGGGGGGTGGGGAGGGTGGGAGGGGGAAATTTCTTTATAATAAGAAAAAGATTAAAAGCAAGAGTTGTTACCATTTGTTATTTGGGTAATATATTGACTTTTATCTGTATTTGTAGCATTTATTATTTCACAGTACAAATTTGTGAAAGCCAAGAGAAAAAATTAACACAAAGAAACTGCTGCTGCAAAACATGAGATGAATATTAGTTCTTTACAAGCTGAGAAATATTCCTGATGAACCACTGTTCCATCTCACTTCATAGGCTTAGCACCTGCCAAGGTGAAACCAGAGGACAGAGAATGCCAAGTATTGCTTCTCTCCTCCACCAAACTCCTATTTGTGCAAATTTCCTATCACCAAGTAGAAAATGGACTCAAAATGGAATGTGTGGGTGGCACCTGTGGCTTAGTGAGTAGGGCACTGGCCCCATATACTGAGGGTGGTGGGTTCAATGCTGGCCCCGGCCAAACTGCCTCAAAAAATAGCAGGGCGTTGTGGTGGGCGCCTGTGGTCCCAGCTACTCGGGAGGCTGAGGCAGGAGAATCGCCTAAGCCTGAGACCTGGAGGTTGCTGTGAGCTATGACTCCACAGCACTCTACCGAGAGTCATAGAGTGAGATACTGTCTCTACAAAAAAAAAGGAATGTGTAACCCTGGGAATATAGGCAGAGAGACAGAGTATAACACAAAGTAACTATACATTGAAGACACAATAATCAGGCTGAACACCTGTAGTACAGTCGTTACAGCACCAGCCACATGCACCGAGGCTGGTGGATCTGAGCCCTGCCCGAGCCAGCTAAACAACAATGACAACTGCAACAAGAAAATAGCCGGGTATTGTGGTGGGCACCTTTTGTCCCAGCCACTTGGGAGGCTGAGGCAAGAGAATTGCTTGAGCCCAAGAGTCTGAGGTTGCTGTGTGCTGTGATACCACAGCCCTCTACCGAGGGTGACGTAGTGAGACTCTGTCTCAAAATAAATAAATAAATAAATTTAAAAATAAAAACAATTGGCTCAGTGCCCTTTCAAACCTGGCCTGGGCCGGCTAAACAACCGCAACAAAAAAGGAGCCAGGGGTTGTGGAGGGCGCCTGTAGTCCTAGCTACACTTAAGCCCAAGAGTTTGAGGTTGCTGTGAGCTGTGATGCTATGGCACTCTGCCGAAGGTGACATAGAGAGACTCTGTCTCAAAAGAAAAAACAAAAGTCAATATAAGGGTTAGGTACCATCAGATGAGTGGCCAATACTACTTCATTTACAATCCTTAGGTGTTGCAGAGTAAGTATCCATCTGTTCCAGGCTTTTCACTGAAAAGATAGGGGTGTTATATGAAGATTGGCAGGGTCTTGAAGGCCCATATCTCATAAAGTCAACCAAAGGGGCTGTTCATGAATGATTCATGTTTCAAAGGACTTTTTTGTGGTGGTTGAGCTTCTGGTTTTGAGTGGACTTCAAATGGGGTGGTCCTGAGGGTTTTCCTAGGGGTATCCTTTTCCTCCGATAGAAAAGTTTACCTGGATGTTGATGTCTTCTGGCCATTTGTCCTCATTCTTCAGATGCCAGAGGAACACTTACCAGGTATATTCATGCAGTATCTTCATCAGAAGGCTATTGTTTTCTAAAGAAAACGTAATCTGAGTATGTTATTTATTTATTTAGTTAGTTAAGTTATAGACAGAATCTCATTTTGTCACCCTCGGTAGAGTGCTGTGGTGTCACAGTTCACAGCAACCTCAAACTCTTGGGCTAAAGTGATCCCCTTGCCTCAGCCTCCCATATAGCTGGAACTGCAGGCACCTGCTACAATGCCTGGCTATTTTTAGAGGCGAGGTCTTGCTCTGGCTCAGGCTGGTCTCAAACCATGAGCTCAGGTGATCCTTCCACCTCAACCTCCCAGAGTGCTAGGATTACAGGTGTCAGCCACGGAGCATGGCCTTGAGTATATAATTTAGACAAGTCTCTCCTCCACAAGAGAATGACGAAATCCGGCCTCTAAAGGAACCAATGAGTCATCTCTTTTTCTCCAATCCAGCAAGCTTAAGAATTTGTATTCCAGCTGTCCTGTCACTCTGGCTACAGAACCAGGTTGTTTAGTCATAGGACAGAGTGCAGTATTAAGCACTGAATAGGTAGCCACAACATTTTTCAGAAAGTCTTGGCCCACAGCTTTCCATAACTAGAGAAGAGAGGGTAGACTACCCATTAGACAGGGCATTCCTACTGACATTGTGCCAAACAGTTGTTGTCCAGAAAAGCATCATCATCTTGAACCGAGTAATACCTGTGGACAACGCTGTGTGCATCTCAGGTGGCCAGACTTCTCTGGGCCCTACATTTTCCCACCCAGCGTCACAAGGTCAGATTCTAGTAGCAGGATACATCTCTTACCAAGCATGAACCCATTTTCTACCCTCAATTCCTGGGTTTCATATTTACCTGTGGTTGGGTACCTCTTTTTAGTCTTTGCCTCACCAAGTCCTTTTTTTTTCAAAACCCAAAAGATTACGAACATCACCAAGTCCTCTTTCTCATATGACCTTCCTGTCTGCCCTGATTTTTACAGGGCAATGACCACAGTGAAAGAGCCGCCCATTGATTCAGCCTGAGAGGAGTCTGGGGTCTCTTCCTGGATCTTTTTCAGGGAGGCTGTGAAGAAGTTTAACACAGACCATCCAGTTGAGGGAAAGCTAACTGGACTTTTCTTAAAGCCAAGACCAGAGCAAGGCCACAGGTTTATAAAAGAGCCACCAGTGATGCAGTAGGTACAAAATCAAGGGCAAACACCTCCTTTGACTAAGAAGGTCACAACTCAAAAAGGGCAGAGCAAGAATGGCATGGAGTGCCCAGTTTGTCCCACAACCAGAAATGGCCCACTGTGGCCAGAGTCTGCACTTGTGAAAGAAAAATATATGTTGTTCAAGCGTGGCAGGAGTTACGCATACACATTCTGCCATCTTAGCAACAAAAAGCCAAGAGGCATGAGGAGCGAATTAAAAACATAGAGGAAGAAATCAAAATGTCAGGCAGTTGAGAAACAGAGGCTAGTGTTTTAAAGGATAAAGTTGGCTCCTTTTTTCTTTACTTAAGTTTCAAAGGAGTAACTGATGATCTTGATAATCTGTTTAATAATCTTGATCTCAACACCTATACCTAATCAAATCAGGCAGGCAGAAGAAAATACAGAGGCAGTTTTATTTTAACTCTCTAGCAGCAGATTGACGCAGAATATTTGATGTAATTTGTTTATCAGTTTCAACATAAACACAAGTAATCTGTAGAGGTTTTAAACAAAGTCTGATAACAAAATGAACACTTGGTTATTTTATTTAAAGAATCTTTTTTCAGTTAGGCCAATTTGTCACATACAAAAGGTTTAAAAATTGACCTCTGCAAATATTATGCCTCACATAGACCATTTTTTCTTTTTTTTTAGACACAGTCTCACTATGTCGCCCTCAGTAGAGTGCTATGATGTCACAGCTCACAGCAACCTCAAACTCCTGGGCTTAAATGATTCTCTTGCCTTAGCCTCCCAAGTAACTGGGACTACAGGTGCCTGCCACAATGCCTGGCTATTTTTTGTTGATGTTGTCATTGCTGTTTGGCAGGCTGGGGCCAGATTTGAACCTGCCAGCCCTGGTATATGTGGCCAGCACCCTTACCACCAAGCAACGGGCACTGAGTCCTTTTTTGACATGCTGAAGTCCTATGTTTGTCACAAATTTTTCTTCATAAACCATGACTTATTTTAGAACAAACATTACATTAGGTTTTGTCCTATACAAAATTCTTCTTTTTTTTTTTGGAGACAAAGTCTCACTTTGTCGCCCTCAGTAGATTGCCATGGTGTCACATCTCACAGCAACCTCCAGCTCTTGGGCTTAGGCGATTCTCTTGCTTCTGCCTTCTGAGTAGCTGGGACTACAGACGCCTGTCACAATGCCTCGCTATTTTTTTGTTGCAATTTGGCCAGGGCTGGGTTTGAACCCCCCACCCTTGGTATATGGTGCCAGCACCCTACTCACTGAACCACAGACGCCGCCCTACAAAATTATTTTTTTTCAACTCAGTGTCCATAGTTCAGTGGTTAGGGTGCCAGCCACATACACCAGAGCTGGTGGGTTCGAACCCGGCCCAGCCTGCTAAATAACAATAACTACAGGCTCAGAGCCTGTAGCAGTGGTTACGGCACTGGCTACATACACTGAGGGAGGCAGTTGGAATGCAGCCAGCTAAGTAACAATGATAACTGCAACAAAAAATAGCCAGGTGGGCATTGTGGTGGGCACCTGTAGTTCCAGCAACTTGGGAGGCTGAAGCAATAGAATCACTTAAGCCCAAGAGTTTGAGGTTGCTGTGAGCTGTGATGCACTCTACCATGGGGCGACATAGTGAGACTATCTCAAAAATATTTAAAAAAATTTTTTTCCTCTTCATGTTCTTTACCACCCATGTTTCTTCAAATTCATGACTTTCTTCACATCTCTCTCATGCATATTGCTTCCTTCTTACTTTTTCTATTTTGAATGAAAATTCCATCTCAGTTAAGTATTTTCTTTTTGGTTTTTACTATTTAAATCAAACTGAATACATCATAATTCTATGTGCCAAGTAGTTGTTTTAGACAAGATGGGGAGAGTACAAAGGAAAAGATTCTGCAATTCTTGGGAGTAAAGTAAATACTAGTATTTACTAGTATAGTAAATCCATAACAGAAACCTGAACTGTGAGTATACACCTTACCATCTTATGCACAGAAATCTATCTAGCAGTCCAGAAAGAAAACATTATCAGCATTAAAAACAGTGCTATAGGAGAAACTCAGGACAGAAAACAAATTTTGCTTATTCACTTTCCCACAAATTTTCAGTTTATTAATACAAGAGAAATTCTATTGAGAATATTGGGCTGATAACCTAGTTCACCAATCCATCTAAGCTACCCTGTACTTTAGGTGTAGGAAGAATGGTGATTTTCCCCTCATCTCTGTAGGCCCTGCCATCTAGTGGCAAGTTTTCACCAGTAACTTACAAGCTATTGTCCCAGCTCTGGTAGAATAATAGACACTCAAATAAGCAAATGGATTTCCTGCAAAACACCAGGCCACCAACATACTGAATGGTTTTTTACCAAAAGTTTAAAAAAAATCTTATGTGTTACCCTAACTGTACCATACAGTGAATCTCTTTAAGTTATAAATAAAACTAACAACAATTATAACATTCATCTTAAATTTATTAACATAACAGAAACTAAAGATCAGGAATATATTTCCTTGAGGTACAGCTTTAAGGAAATTACTGGATGTGGTCAAAAGTTAATAGGAAAACAAAACTGTTATCATGTGTAGGTCCCTATCTGTTTAGGGTACATAGGTTAAAGAACTTCCCAAACTTTTTAAAGTCAGAAAATAAATAATGGTGTCTGCATACACACACATTGGTTGAAAATGGCAAAAGACTGCTCTCAGCTGGACCCAAGGGCTGAAGAGATCAATACATTGTTCACTGTTGATGGAAACCTGTGAATTAAACAGCCAAATTTATGAAAATCACAATGGAAAAAATGCTGACAAGCACTAAAACCAATGTAAATTCCTTAGAGAATTCTTTAAATTCCAGTACTAAGATCACATACATTTCTTTGGTCTTTTACATGTCAATATTCAGGAAATTGAATACCAGAATATTCTTTCCTGAATATTGGTCTTACTTAACATTCTCCCAGATATGTGAGACCCTGGTCCAGGAAAACAATGATTCCTGTCTTAAGTCAAACCAACATGGCAGGGTCAAGTTGACCTTCTTGGCTGTCTAGGCTAAAGCCATAATGCTAAACATATGTGCTTTAACTCTGTAGGACAACTCTCTTATCCCTGAGCACTATTATTAAGTTATTATTTTGGCTGCCTTTCTTTTTTTTTTTTTGCAGTTTTTGGCTGGGGCTGGGTTTGAACCTGCCACCTTCAGAATATGGGCCAGTGCCCTACTCCGTTGAGCCACAGGCACCCCCTGCCTTTCTTCTTTACAGAAAAAAAGGAAAACAGAACTTTTCCACATATTTCTCTTCCCATTAAGTGATATTAAGTGAATTGAAAGGGAAACTCTGGTTCGAGATCAGCCTGAGCTACAGCGAGACCTCATTTCTAAAAATACTGGAGCGTTGTGGTGGGCACCTGTAGTCCCAGCTACTTGGGAGGCTGAGGCAAGAGAATCACTTGGGCCCAAGAGGTGGAGGTTGCTGTGAGCTATGACAACACAGCGCTCTATTGAGGGCAACAAAGTGAGTCTCTGTCTCAAAAAAAAAGCCAATAAACAAACACTGAATTACATTCTCTCGGTTTTTTAAACTTCCAAATTCCAGGCTATAAAAACTCTTGTGTGTCTCCCATCCTGACCACAGTTCTACGTTTCCACAGGCCACCCATAGACAGAAAGCCAGGGGGTGAGGCTAACCTGGTCTACTTGGAGCCAGTAGACAGGAGGGTGATGAGTCCTGATGAAGCACTTAAGAACAAAATGTAGTTCACTGTGGGGTTCTTCAGTATAAAGAAAGAAGCAACAATGACCAAGACCAAAAAACGGTGTTATTATAAACAATGGAAAATGTTGTAGCTTCATAGTTGACAACTTCATTCTTCTTGCACAAGATTCCTTCATCTTTTTCCTTCTGAGACATCTATTATCAGCTTCAGAAAGTTTTCTAGTCACTTTTTTGGAAACAACTTCCTTTCTCCTCTGTGCTACTTTATGCTTCAGAACAAATTTTACATTCTTCTTTGCAAAGGCTACCAAATTTTACATTCTTGTATGCTCATTAGGTTCATCACACTATATAGAACAGCAGATTGAATAAGATCCATATGGCATATTCACTAATATAAGCAGATGGTGGATGAATGCATTCCCAAAGAGCATGGAAGACTTGGCCTAGAGATTGCAGCTGAATATCAAAGTGGGAGATGAAATGCATTGTGGAGATGAAGAAGAAAAATGGAGATGCAGCAGGGGTAGATAAGCAGCTACATTACCTGGAAAGTGAAGACAGTGACAGAGCTGTAGATATCAGTAATATGTAGCAGGCAGAGTGAATTCTAAATGTCTATCGCTCCATTAGCTTACCTTGGTTCTGAAAATGTATATTTTCTTCCCAGATTTTGGCACCAAAATGTCACATATGGGAACCAGATGTCAAGTATGTGTTCCCTGCTTTTTGGTTCCAGGTGCCAAAGAATGGTTACTGGTACTAAGACAATGGGACAAATGAGCAGAACAAGTAGATACAAGTGTGCAAAAGGTCAAAGTTTATTAATGGACAGTATGCTCCAGAGAAGGAACATATCTACATTTTCAAGTGGAGAAGACCCTGGGTTTAGTAAGAGGTTTCCCCTTCATGCTGATTTTCCAATTCTGTTAACTGGTGTGAGGATAAAAGGGGAACACCATCTGGAATGGAGAGTCCTCCCATTTCTATTCCTGCAATCAATGTCCATAAGTTGTCATTGTATTTATAAATTGTGATAGACTTGTTGTAAATTGTACTATGTTAATGAAAATAGGTCACTTCAGCTTACTGTCCCTTTACTTGTATATACGCTCCAGACCAGTTATTGTGGCCTCTCTACTGCTGAGACTCATTTTTGTAGAGCAACATCTGTTGAGTTGTTGGAAGCCTTCTTGAAATCCCAGCTTTTCTATTTTGGAAGTCCCCTCTGGTCAATGTCTTCTTCTCACTATGGACAAAGAATCTTCTAGGATCATCTGACCCTGTCTCTCCTCAGCCCAACCTAACAGGATAAACACAACTTTAAGGCTTTGAGACATGATTGCCATTTGTAGAGTATTTCTTCCATATGAATTATGAGTGGAAGTGTGAAATATTTAAAATATTGTCACACTATTCACATATATGTAGAATTGCTCTATGAATTCTGTTATGTACTGAAATGTGTGAGTACTGCTTATAGGATTTGACACTTTATTCAAATTTGTAGGGGTTTTCTCTGTTGCAAATTTTTCATTTATAGAATGGTTTGAGCACAAGTTAAACATTTGTGAAGTTCTTCACATTTGTAGAGTTCCTCTTCAACTTGTATTCTATTGTGTACAGAAAATTGTGACTACTGGCACAAGGCTTTGTCACATCTTCATATTGTTACAAGTTTCCTCTGCTATGATTTGTTCTAGTTACTAAGGGCTGAAGACAGTTGACACCTTTGCCACATTTTTCACATTTGTAAGATTACTCTCCAGTATGAATTTTCTTATGTGTAGTGAGGTTTGAGATCTGGTTCAGGGCTTTGTCTCCAGTATGAATTCTGTTAGGCTTAGCAAGTCACGAACACCAGGTAAAGGTACTTCCACATGATTAGTATTTGGAAGGTTTCTCTCCTGTGTGATTTACTTTAAACCTAGTTTAAACGTCAGTTAAAGGATTTGCCACACTGTTTGTATTTATAAGGTTTCTCTCCAGAATGAATTCTTTGATGTCTAGAAAGGTTTACATACTGATTAAAGGCTTTACCACATTGTTGACATTTGTAGGGTTTCTCTCCAGAATGAATTCTTTGATGTCCAGAAAGGGTTGAGTATTGGTTAAAGGCTTTGCCACATTCTTGACACTTGTAGGGTTTCTCTCCAGAATGAATTCTTTGATGTACAGAAAGGGTTGAGTACCGGTTAAAGGCTTTGCCACATTCTTGACACTTGTAGGGTTTCTCTCCAGAATGAATTCTTTGATGTCCAGAAAGGGTTGAGTATTGGTTAAAGGCTTTGCCACATTCTTTACATTTGTAGGGTTTCTCTCCAGAATGAATTCTTTGATGTCCAGAAAGGGTTGAATATTGGTTAAAGGCTTTGCCACATTCTTGACACTTGTAGGGTTTCTCTCCAGAATGAATCCTTTGATGTACAGAAAGGGTTGAGTACCAGTTAAAGGCTTTGCCACATTCTTGACATTTGTAGGGTTTCTCTCCAGAATGAATCCTTTGATGTACAGAAAGGGTTGAGTACCAGTTAAAGGCTTTGCCACATTCTTGACACTTGTAGGGTTTTTCTCCAGAATGAATTCTTTGATGTACAGAAAGGGTTGAGTACCAGTTAAAGGCTTTGCCACATTCTTGACACTTGTAGGGTTTCTCTCCAGAATGAATTCTTCGATGTACAGAAAGGGTTGAGTACCGGTTAAAGGCTTTTCCACATTCTTGACATTTGTAGGGTTTCTCTCCAGAATGAATTCTTTGATGTATAGAAAGTTGTGAGTTATGTTTAAAGGCTTTTCCACATTCTTGACATTTGTATGGTTTCTCTCCAGAATGAATTCTTTGATGTCTAGAAAGGTGTGAGTTCCGGTTAAAGGCTTTGCCACATTCTTGACATTTGTAGGATTTCTCTCCAGAATGAATTCTCTGATGCAGAGTAAGGGTTGAACTACAATTAAAGGCTTTGCCACACTGTTGACATTTGTATGGTTTCTCTCCAGAATGAATTTTTTTATGTCTAGAAAGGTGTGAGTACTGGCTAAAGGCTTTGCCACATTCTTGACATTTGTATGGTTTCTCTCCAGAATGAATTCTTTTATGTCTTGAAAGGTGTGAGACCCGGTTAAAGGCTTTGCCACATTCTTGACATTTGTGGGGTTTCTCTCCAGAATGAATTCTTTGATGTTCTGTAAGGGCTGAACTAAGGTTAAAGGCTTTGCCACAGTCCTCACATTTGTAGGGTTTCTCTCCAGAATGAATTCTTTGATGTCTAGAAAGGTGTGAGTACAGGCTAAAGGCTTTGCCACATTCTTGACATTTGTGGGGTTTCTCTCCAGAATGAATTCTTTGATGCCTAGAAAGGATTGAGTACTGATTAAAGGCTTTGCCACATTGTTGACACTTGTAAGGTTTCTCTCCAGAATGAATTCTTTGATGCCTAGAAAGAATTGAGTACTGGTTAAAGGCTTTGCCACATTCTTCACATTTGTAGGGTTTCTCTCCAGAATAAATTCTTTTATGTCCAGAGAGGTGTGAGCACTGGTTGGTAAGTTTTTCACATTCTGTATCATCGTAGGGTTTTACTCCTGTATCAATACTCTTATGATTATAATATTTTGATCTGCGGCTAAGACATTTGCCATAATTTTTACACTTGTAGAGTTTTTCTCCAGTATGAAGACTCTTAGGCTTAGACAGGCTTGAGAAAGATTTGAAGACTTTGCTACCTTCTTTACCTTTGTACTGTTTTTCTCCAATATGAATTTTCTTATATTTAGTAATGTGTGAGCATACGTTAGAGGCTTTCCCATACTTTTTACATTTAAAAGTTTTCTCTATGGTATACATTGTCTTATGTTTATTTAGGTTTGACAATTGTCTGAAGACTTTCAAACATTTACTACATGGAAAGAGTTTGCCATTGGTAGCTGTCAAACATTGGTTAAGTCCACTGGAACATACTTTCTGCTGCTTACGCTCAGACATGCTTCCCCAGTGTTTTGTTAAGTTTAAATTCTCAGGGCCAGAGCTTTGATATCTTCTCAGGATCATCTCTGGGAATAAAATATTTGTGCCCAGCTCTTCCAAATGGTCTTGGGTAGAATGATTAGATATAGCTGAAAGAAAGTAAAACAATAGCAATTTTAGCCACTAATTTTTTATCAGAATTCAGTAAACATACATTATACATTTTATCTGCTAAATCATGCCAACATTAGGAAGATGGCAGAATAAAGTAGACTGGCACCAAATATCTTAAATAAATGTTGCTTGCATACACTGAGTTTTGGGAATTCTAAAAACCAGGTGAGGATTTGCAGTGCCCCAGGTGAGCAGAAGTTATAGAGTGAACATAGGGGCTGCATACATTGGCTCATGTTAGAAATCCTAGAACTCTGGAAGACTGAGGTGAATGGATCATTTGAGCACAGGTGTTTCAGATCAACTTGAGCAAGCGTAAGACCGCAGGCCAGGCCCAGTGGCTCACACCTGTAATCCTAGCACTCTGGGAGGCCAAAGCAAGTGGTTGCTTGAGCTCTGGAGTTCAAGATCAGCCTGAGCAAGAGTGAGACCTCTCTAAAAGTAGCCAGGCATTGTGGCAGGCACCTGTAGTCCCAGCTACATGGGAGGCTGAGGCAAGACAAGCACCTGAGCCCAAGAATTTGAGGGTTTTGTGAGCTCTGACACCACAGCACTCTACCAAGAGTGAGAAAGGGAGAATCTGTCCCAAAGGGAAAAAAAAAAAAAGAGTGAGACCTCATCTCTATCACAAATAGAAAAATTAGTCAGGCATGGTAGCACATGCCTGTAGTCCCAGCAAGTCTTGAGACTGAGGCAAGAATATCTCTTTAGCCTAGAAGATTGAAGATGATGTAAGCTATGACAACACAGCACTCTACCCACGGTGACAAAAACTCACTCCTAAATGAATAAACAAATAAATAAATTTGTGTGTGTGTGTGTATATTTATATAATATATATAATAACAAGGAAAAAAGTAGTAAATGATAATAAAAAGTGCCAAATAGAATTGAAAGAGAAGTTTGTCGTATTTACCCAACACTGACTTTACCCTATCTTAAGACAGCATGGTACATATCCAAATAAAATGATAAATTTCAGCTTTGTCCCCAAAAGAAAAATAGTGACACCAGTGTTATTCCTTCTTATTTCAGGAACTTTCCAAAGAAAGGTTGGTATGAATGAAGGTGCTGAAAAAAACAGTGCTATAGTTTATAAGACATATCAGAGGTGCTGAAAATGAAGGTAAACTACTGTTACAGTAGCAGAGAGATTCCAATACAACACACAAATTCCAGTCTACCAAGTGATAAGAAGCTGTTAAGAGGAAATGTGGCAAAAGGCTTCAACTAAAAAATAACTACACAATTCCACAGGCAAAACATTGTTAGAATGTAATGGTCCTTGCTTTCTTAGAACAATGTGTGTCAGAGTCTTGCAGAGAAAAGCAGTATCACAAGTTTATGAAAGGTGGCTTTTCTAATTCTTAAGTATCAGTGAAAGATTATAACATGTACAAAATATTAGGGTGTTTTAACACAAAGAAACAAAATAAACAATCTGGAATCAACCATAAAAAAATATAGATGTCTAAATTACCTGAAAACATTGTCTGACTAATGCTAAATGGGTCCAATTGGAATCATACAGACAACTAAGTAAAATCAGAAAAATGAAGATGTCAAAAAAAAAGGATAAATAAACAACTTTTTAAGTTGAAGAACACAATGAAAATGACTGAGAAATTTCAAATATAAGAAAAAAGATATAAAATATCATGAAGCTCTCCATAGTATAGCTAGGAGAAACACAAAGGGTCTCATAACAAGACAGATGAAGATCAAGAACATGAACAACATACACAAGAGAATCTTGAAAGCAGCAAGAGAAGATAGATGTGTCAAATCTAAGCATGCTTCTATGAGATTACTAGTGGATTTATCAACACAAACCTTCCACGTCAAAAATGAGGTGGTGATATAGTCAAAGAGCTAAAAGAAGAAAATCTTCACATAAGGAAGATTCAAAGCACATATATGATACCCAGCAAAACTGCCCTTCTAAGTGAAGAAAAAATAAATATCTACCAAGATAAATAGATGCTGAAAGCTGCCACACAAGAAATGTCAAAGAAAGTCCTTTTCATTGAAAATGAAATGATGTTATACAACAATACTAATTATGTAAATATAAATAACTCTAGGAAAAATAACTAAATACATCTATGTGAAATTCCATATTATTATTATGATGGTGCACAGAACACTTTTAATTGTGCTTCAGAGTTCAAAGACAGAAAGCATTAAGCCTCTGGTAATGGATCTACATGTACAACATAACAAGATGTAATTGCTGATGTAAAGAACAAAATTAAGTACAGATGTAAAAAGAACTTTTAAGAATAAAAACTAATAACGGTGCATCTTAGTAGGGTACTGGTGAAACTTATTAAATGTAGAGTATCAATGTCTTTATATAGTGATTAAGAAAATGCTATGAGGGCTATCTCTCACAGTACGATCAAAATGTTTCTGATTGTATATGAAGCACATTC